>VZRS01012379.1:746064-951028 GCA_013398055.1 Ifrita kowaldi
TGGGGGAGGGGCGCCGAGCGGGGCTGTTGCCGTCTCACGCTGTAAAATGGAAGGGCATTTACCTCTCCCGCGTTTTCTTCATCCTTTTCCTCTTTAGCGAAAGGGGCGGATGGAAGGAGTTGCTTTCTGTTGGGGGAGGGGGGCTGGTTGAAACTTTGTGGGGATCGCATGGCCCATCGCCACCGGCGTCAATGTGAATGTGTTTTGTGTAAAGCGCGTAAAAAATAATCCTGGCCTTGGAAGGCAGTGGGGGTAAGCTAAGTTTTTTTTTAAGGGAAGTAAAAGGAAAATCAGCACGATTGAGACGATGCGCGGTGTGTTTAAATCGGTAAGAGCGAATTTGGTGTGCCGCTTTGCAGCATTGTCAGAAAATGCCCTATGTCTTGCAAGGGATTGCTGGGGGAGTCCGTGTAGTTTCGCTGTGCTTTGGTAGTGAAATCCTTGTCTACACAAGAGAAATTTCTTCCTATTCTAGTAGGCCTGTTCATAAATACACGTACTTGGCATGAACATTACCTGCCTATTTCTCAAGCAGGTCTTTGTTATTCAGGCTACCCCATGTATTTAATTGGAACTCCCTTTGTTATCGCTGAGCCCCGAACCAGAGGGTCAGATCCCTCAGGTTAAACAGAGAGCTGAAGCTAGTGTAATAGATTTTGACTATAAAGAAACGAATAATACTTGTACAAGCTTCCCACAAGCTGGGACCGGATGTACCTTATCCAGACACTAGAAGCATTGAGAACCAGGCCTTTTAGCTATGTATGAATTTTTCTTTACTGTTTCTAGTATTCTGTACTGAAAAAAGGGTGATAGTCTTTTTCTTCCATGAACAGGAGGTGACAAGCTTCAGCCCCAGATCGGTATGAAATGAAACTTTTGACAAAAGCAGTTATTCAGAGAAACTGACCTATGTGAAAAATGTAGTACTGTCCTAAAATAAGAGCTGTCCAAGGCACTGATTTTAGAGGGTTTTGTTAAGACCTGAAATAAGCTTCCATTTAGCTGCACTAATACACTCAGGAGGGAAAAATGACTGCGTGTTAATGGTGCAGTTGTCCAGTTTATGTGGCCTCTGAAGGCAAAGCCAAATACCTGGATTTTTGTAATACTTTCAAAGGCTCTGTATTGTGTTATTTAAATTAGGTATCAGTTTTTCCAGTTACAAAACAAAGCACTGCAAATTGCAAAGTGTAACACATACTGCTGTGGTGTGAGGGGTGAGTTTAGCATGTGGCAATGCCACAACCCCAACCCGATACCATGAAGCAGCGAAAGCTGCCTCCAGACAAATTCCTTTTATCCCCCCCCAATCTCTTGATTGTTCTGTAAGTGTGGTCAGTGATGACAGGGTGTGCTGTAGAAAGCCATTGTCAGTTTGTACAGGGTATAGCAGCCATAGCCAGCTGTTGGGATGGGAAGGAATCCCCCAAGCCCCTTTCGTTTACCTGGTATTGAAAGACTTAGTAAACTTCGTAAGGCCGTTCTCTAAGGCTCTGCTGTAATGGCTGCAGGAAACACATACTTTACTTGGACCCTGTGCTTCCTGCTTCATGAAGAGTGCACAGCTTGGTCTGCTGAAAAAACCTGAGTTCAGCTGATAAAGGCTATGGTTTCACCCAGCTGAGGAAAAAAGGGCAAAAACCCCGTAAGGTTCCCCTCCCCATTGCCTTTTATACATAAACAGATGCTGATTCTTGCAAATCAAAGCTACATATAAACACCAAAAGCCAGTTTTATTTCAGCATAGTTTAGTTTCTGAAGTGCTGTTAGCTTGTAGTGCCAATCTAGGTTGCCTCCAAACAGAGTAATGACAACTTAAACTGTTTCAGTCTATAGTTAGATAAAAAGGCTCTTGAATGCTTTTAAAAGCTTAGTTTGTTACCTTGGAAACTCTGAAAATAGAAAATGCAGCCATGTTATTAATGTTTTCATTTGAAGTGAAGCATTTGAAAAATGCCTTATTGCCTGATATCACTGTTTTGTTTGTTAGTTTCACTTCTGTATTGTGCCTCGAATTTAGTTCTTTGAGATAGATATCCTTCTTCAGAGGGTATTTTGTATGGGAAAGTGGGCAGGGAAGAACTGTATCCGCCTACTTGGAATTAAAGACTAAGAATGGAGAGACTCCTGTAGTACTGATAAAGATAGAATGAGAGTCAGTAACTAAGCAGGAAGAAGTGCACAACATAGTAGTTAAGGCAGGTCCAAAGTCCCATCTCTTGTATGTGACTGTTATTGGAGGTCACAGATACCTGGACTAAAATTTTTACAGCCATTTAACCAAAATCTAAGAGAGCTCAAATACTTTGCTTTTGATGCCATATTCTTTGCTGAATGCTTTCAGAGCAGTAGGAATGATCCTAGGTTCTTTGCAAGAGTTGGCAGTACTTGATAATCAATACTGCTTTCTTGCAAATTACAGAACACTTTTGTAAGAACATAAGTTACTGGCAAGGAATATTTCAGGCTATTCTTACTATTCCTATATAATCTAATACATGTCAGGGTGGCATTCCCTCAAAAAGCGGGAGGAGAAGCCCACCCTTGTGCACTCCTGTAGTATCAGCAGCTTTTGACAGGATGCAGGTGTTGCACTTGGAACAGTTGGTCCTGTTCTGACAATGCTGTTGAGGTGTGTACCACTGAGCATCTTACTGCATGTGCTTTTCTGTAGTGCTTGCTGAATCTGAATAGCTCTTCTCTCCTTGAAATTTCAGGAAGATGTTTGTTGGTGGCCTCAGTTGGGATACAAGCAAAAAAGACTTGAAAGATTACTTCACCAAATTTGGTGAGGTAACCGACTGTACGATAAAGATGGACCCTAACACAGGAAGATCCAGAGGCTTTGGATTTATTCTCTTCAAAGAACCTGGGAGTGTTGAAAAGGTGAATTTAAGCTTCATATGTTAGATCCTTAACTTCTAGGGAAAACTTTTCAGCTTGAGTTAATCATACCAAACTCTCTTCTAGGTTCTGGAACAGAAAGAACACAGACTAGATGGACGACTAATTGATCCCAAGAAGGCCATGGCAATGAAAAAGGATCCAGTGAAGAAAATATTTGTTGGTGGACTAAACCCAGAAGCCACAGAAGAGAAAATCAGGGAATACTTTGGAGAGTTTGGAGAGGTGTGTAATGGTATCTTAGTAAACTCTGAAAGTGTAGTCTCCAGTTGCTGTTTAGTTTATTAATAATTTGCAAGTTTCAAAGTAAGTTAACTTCAGATGTATCAAGCCTTCTGTAACATCCAGAAGTTTCCCATCTTGAGAGCAAAGGTAGCACTTAATGCACTAGGTGCCTCCATTGCTAGTTAGATACCCTTCTCTTTAACTCAAAGCATTTTAACTGATGTTAAAATCAGTTTGAAGAGTTGTAAAATGGAAATCTCTGATCTGAAAGCCAGTGTTAGCATAGAAAGGCTTGCAACTTTGGTGTTGCATAATATGATTAGAGAGAAAACTTAAAGTTTTGCTGTCCCAGTTTCTGTGCATTTAACTGTTCATCTAAAACATGACTCTGAAAATAGTATTTAATGTCTTCAGATTGAAGCAATTGAACTGCCAATGGATCCAAAGACCAACAAAAGGAGGGGGTTTGTGTTCATCACTTTCAAGGAAGAGGATCCAGTGAAGAAGGTTTTGGAGAAGAAATTCCATAATGTCAGTGGAAGCAAGGTAGCAACTCTGACTTGTAACTCTTTGTCCAAGCATATAACCTGGAAAGGTTTTTGTAGACCTCTTGTGTCAAAGTACCAAATTTACAATAAGGACAGCTTGAAGTTCACCATAGTGGTGTTTTGCTGTAAGTTCAGTCACAGAGGCTCTCTGACAGTATTTTTGCCTTTAATTGCTGTGGTTTAGGGCCTTTAGTATGTAAAGTATCTAACTGCATTCATTAAGTATATGTGGAGAACTTGGCTTATGTATCAGTGTAGCAGTGTAAACCATTCCAAGAGGTAGATGCCTATTTTCAGCATAGAGCACTTGCATAAATGAAAGCCTTGCAGACTCATAACTTTGTAAGCATCTGGCTGAAACTGGCTCTGTCTGCTGGGGGGCAGCTTCTGCTTTCTTCTCTCTAAAGCCCCTTCCTGCAGCCCCCCTGCTGCCAAAANGTATGGTTACAAGGAGCAGTTGTCCTCTGGACTTCTCACCCGCAACTTTGCCAACAAGGTTGACATATCCTTGGGCAAAAGGAATTAAGGCCCGGGCACGTGCTCAGCGCTCCAGCTCCACGAGTTATGTAATATCCAAATCTAAGTTTAAAAACAACAAACTCTGGCCCCTCTCGGTTGCAAAACCAGCAGAGCTGGAAACATTAAGCAAACCTCTCGTCCTGGAGTAACTGACTCAGTGCCCATAACACACCTCGAGCCTTAACAGGGTGGCACTCTAAGTAAATACAGCGCTCCAGCCGCAGCCGGATGTTCCCGTGCGGAACCCGTGGGCTCGGGTCCGCCGTGGCCGAATCACGGGCCGTGTTGGGAGCGCGGCCGCAGTCGCAGCCCCGATCCCGATCCCGATCCCGATCCCGATCCCGATCCCGATCCCGATCCCGCCCGGGGCTGTCCCGACCCCGCCAGCGACTCCCGGTCCCGCCTCGCCCGCCTGTCCCAGCGCGACCCCGCCCACCCCGGCAGGGCAGCCAGCAGCGAGAGCAGAACTCCCTGAGTGACAGGCGGCGGTGACCAACCAGAACGCGCCTTGTTGCGGTGTGGCGCAGGCTCCGGCGGTATAAAGGCGGCCACGCGTCGCGGGCGCGGGCCCGAGTACGTGTCTGAGGGGGAGGCGGCGGTGGCGGCGGCGGGGCCGGTGCGGAGCAGCCGCGGGGAGCGGGATCGGCTCCAGCACCAGCGCCGGGGCGGTTTTAATTAGACTTCGGTCGGCCCGGGTTTTATCGGGAGCGGATTTTAAAGTGAGTACGAGCGGGATGGCGGCGGCGGGAAGGGGGAGGGGTGCGAGCGGACCGGATCAGACCGGCCCGGCCGGGGAGGAGCCGCCGCGCTGACCCGCGCTCGTCTCTCGCAGGCGCCTCTCGTCCCTCTCCCTCTGCGGACGGGGCACCATGTCGGAAGCGGAGCAGCAGCTGGCGGCCGGCGCNCAACAAGGATCCAGAGAGTGAATGAACACTTAGAGCAGCTTGTGTCTGGTCAGCTGGTTATGGGAACTGCTGTAAGTGGTGTGAGATGCTCTGGCCAGCTGACAGCTCATCTGAGGGAATAGCTAATGGAGAGAGGCTCATGTATCAACAAGTAAGGAGAGGACTGGAGGCAAATGATGCGTACTGGCTCAAGGTGTCCCTGCTCCCTTGCTCTGAGGCCAGTGCTGACTGCCCACATAACTTCAGAGCCCTATTACACTGGGTCATACTGTCTGACACTGACTTAGATTGCATTGGTTTAAGACTGGTCTTGACACAGTACAGAACAAATTTTGGCAAATGTAATGCACTGGGAAAGTCATTTGTTAACAGTGAAGTTGGTTTTCAGGAGAGATGAATCCTACATGCCAGGAGAGCTGAGAAATTTCTGTATTTCATACCTATTACTTATTTTTGTGTATAGCCATAGAGAATAAAACTTACCTTAAGGGTCCTGTGGTGAAGAACTCCAAGCCAGACCTGCTCAGGTGCTGTTGTTCCTTTTGCAGCAGCAGCAGCTTTAATCTTGGACTGTGCACAGATCCTGGAACCAGGCAGTTGGCTGACAGCTTGAACTGCAGCCTGGGAACCTGTCTTGGAAATGTCAGTTTTGGTTGGTTTTACCTGTTAGTATTTGATAAATGATGATTTCAGGGGTTGGCAGGGGTATGGTACAGTCCAGCCACATGCACAGTGTATAGGGTGTACAATGGCTGCCAGGAAAACTTGTTCTGGTGCATTTCTCAGAACCTTGTTCATTCAGTGCAGGTCAGGTGAAGCAGTCTGATAGCAACAGCCTTGTCCTGGAGGTTGTGCCAGCTGAGAGGGCAGCCTTGTGGCTCCTGCAGGAGAGGTGGCCTCGGCAGCTCTTCCATGGGTAAATTGCTGGTAGGGAATAGGCAGAATAAAATGCCCTGAAAGCAGTGGCCTCTTGGAAAGGCTGACAGTGACTTACCTTTGCCCAGGTGGCACAATAAATCAGATGCCCCTGGTTATGCAGTAGTGCTGCTCACCTGGCAGGAGCACAGCATGGTACACCTCCTTTGCCTCCAGAGGAACCTTTAGCTTTTCCATGTGCTCAGGTTGGGAAATGGTGCTCTGAGACACTTCTACATTCTATTCCATGTTTTTTATTTGCAGTGTGAGATTAAGGTAGCACAGCCAAAAGAAGTGTACCAGCAGCAACAGTTCAGTAGTGGCGGAGGAAGAGGTAGCTATGGAGGAAGAGGCAGAGGTGGAAGAGGCGGCGGTAAGTACCACACACACTACTTTAGTATGGACACATTCTAAATAAGTTGTGTGTACTAAAATGGGATTTTGTGGATGGTTTTCCCTTCTATAGCTCAAAGTCAAAATTGGAATCAAGGTTATGGCAATTACTGGAACCAGGGTTATGGGAATCAAGGATACGGCTATCAGCAAGGTTATGGTGGCTATGGAGGCTATGATTATTCAGGATATGGGTATTATGGATATGGACCAGGCTATGATTACAGTAAGTAAAGAGAACTGTATTGGGTATAAGCAAGCATAACTAATTAGCAGTTTAATGCATTTGTTCTCTTGTTCATAGGTCAAGGCAGTGCAAATTATGGGAAGACACCAAGACGTGGTGGTCATCAGAATAACTACAAGCCATATTGATCAAACTTATTCAGGTATGCAGTGGCATGGTCTCTTTTGGAAAATGACTGCATAGGTTTTGTATACAATGCTGTAGATGGATACTTCAGTTCTGTACCAAATTTAACTTTACAATAAATTTCTATGGCCTGTTAAATGTGCATCTTACTTGGAAGAGCTCCCTGGAAATGTTTTACATGTTTAATACTTACCGATAACTAGTTGTCTAGACAGTGTGGTGTGTAAATTTCAGCATTGCTGAAGATATTAATTAATGATTTTATTAATAGGTTAAACTGAAACTGATTTTGAGGGTCTGCTTAAAGCTGCAGCTCTGCATCTAGGGACTGCCTCTTGGAGTTAACTATGGACTCTGCATTACTCCAGTTGTACAGAATGAGATGCATCTTAGGGAACCAGTGTCACTTTCCACCTTTTTATTTTGTATTGTTTTTGTGTCATACATTTCCTGTAATGGAAGTGTTAATTTTACTGTACTTTTTGGTACCTTTTTGGAATCTAATGTATTGTAAGGTATTTTACATGTGTTCTGATTCACCATGACATGGATATTGAAGCTATCCTAGCTTTTGAAATAAAAAAGGCGTAATCTAGTGTCTTGTGCCATTCTTCAGCTCATGTGTTAGTAAAACACCAGTATCCTGTTCCCAGAACTTAGTTCATGGCAGTACCTTGATAGATGAAGAGTTGTGCTTAAATGTTTTTAATCTTAAAACTAGAAAGCTGTGGTGGTAGTTGTGCTCACTTGCAGTTAAGTGGCAGCTAAAACCTGCTGTCACTTCTGCCTGGAGGTTGTGGAGGAGAGCTCAGGTGAGAAGCCCCACCTGTGGTGGGGCTGTGCTGGTGAGGTGGTGGCTCATGCTCTAGGCAAGCACAGAGGCTCAGAGTAACTGTATTGGTGTCTGCATTGGGCTCTGCTAGGAGGAGCCAGAGCTGTAGGTTTCAGGTAGGGCTTGGGAGTCTAGACAGCATTGCAGGAGGGAGCCAAGAGGTATGCAAGAAGCTGGCTGCACTTCCTTCATATTTCACTGTCTTGAGTCTGAGACTTGTTTGCAGGTTGTTACTAGGATGTATATACTTGCCTTGAAAGGCAAGTTGGACAAACATTAAATTACCAATGCAAAGTCTGAATTTTTGCAGCCTTTCTGTATAACAGAAAAGGCTAAAAGAACTTCCACTGCAGTTGTGGGTGGAAAAAACATCTCTTTCTCTAGAGATAAGTGACCAGACAGAAATACTCTCCCTTTTTGACTTTACTGTTAGTTTACTGCTATTTTAAGGCAATAACTGTCATGTGACTTGCCTGTCTTGTTGCAGAATGTGAGTAGCAAGCTCTACTGCGCAAATTTCTAATCTTTGTTGCAGTGATCAATTCGAGTCTTCTTTTAAAGCTAAAACATGGCAACTTTTTTTTCTTGTAACAAATTCTTTTTGAACAAGTAACACTCAGAAGTGGAATCAAACCAAGTAACTAAGACCAGAAACAAACACAAGTTACTAGTGACCTTTTCAGTTTTTTAGCAAGGGATGCAGCTATTTCTGCATGGACTATAATCTGCTGCTCCCTACTGGCTGTCCTTGAAAAGAAAATCTTGCTTGTAAATTTAGAAGTCTGTAAGACTCTTCTGGTGTTAAGTGGAAATCCTGAGTATTAAAAAAAGTCAAGATTTTATATCTTAGAGTTTACAACTTTACAACAACTTTACAGCTGGACTGTGTAACCTCCAGCCCAACTTACTTGCAAATAAAGAAAAGCAGATCACTGAAACAAATGAGTACAGTATTTAAAAGTATTACTGTCTCAAGATTTAAAATTTAAGTACTTTATTACATACTTTCACTGTTTTTTTCTGTGAAATAAGGGGTAGCAGAATATTTTTCTAGCAAACACTTGGCCCTCCAGTGGGAAAATTTCATGGTACCAGGACCATTGTGCTGCAGTCCTTCTGGCTAGTAGTGTCCTAGCAAGAGTTTGTCAGCTGGTGTTATTGTGGTGGTTTTTGTAAGTAGGTGCTCAGGTAATGCTTTCTTGACAGGTGATGTGGCCTTAGGCAGAAACTGAGGATACTGGTACTTAAATGCAGAGCTGGCTTTTCCCTTTCTTCTTTGCATGAAAAGTTTGTGATACAAAGAACTGCCTGGTGAAAGTAAAGGCTTGTACACAAGGTTGTTGCTTATGGGTGTAATCTACTCTTAATTTACTAATCCTGCTTGGATATTTTTTGAGGACAGACTGTTTGTAAGAAGTGGTTTGGGAGCCATAGCCCTCAGCTGTCTGTCCCTCATGCATTTGATGTTAGGAATTTGGAAGTGAAATTTTTGACTTATCCTGGTGGCTGAGAGTGTTTGTTGAATACAGTGCTACTTAGGGACCTTGTTCTGACACTGGCTGCTGAAACTGGTCAGAGGAGCCTGGGAAGGACTGGGTGTACTGGCACCTGGAATGGTGTTTGCATAGGCAGCTGAAGACTTGAAAAAATCAGAACACCCACTGGCCCATCTTAATTTGAAAAAGTCATAACCTAAAAGTGCATAAATTTAGAAAATGTATTTTGTAGTGGCTGCTAGAAAGATCCTCCTTTATAATCAGTTTTAGATACGCTGTTTTAAATAAAAGCCAATTCCACACTGCCAGTTGAGACAAGCTCTTGTAAAATTTATTTCTCCTAAAGCTTTTACTAAAAACAAGATAAATGAAAACAAAAAAAATCAAAGGTGACTTATCTGGTCTAAGACATGCTAGGATGAACATTAAATGTGCATTATTATAGTAGAATAATGTTTCTTAGTAGTAGATCTTGAACATTGTTTGAAACCTATGGAAAGAAAATAATGTTATGGTTTTTTTGTAAAAGTATCATTAAAAGAAATTACTTAATTGCCTCATTTTCGCTTACATTATATGTAAGTGTCTTACTAGTACTGTACTTAGTAAGAGGCTTTTTGCATTCTTGGTTTCCTGTAGAAAATAAAGTCATTTTTCTTGCTTAGTTTAGTTTACAGACAAGCACATTAAGTCATTAGGCCTCTAATTTGCACTGGCACTGTTAACTAATCTTTCTGTTCCTAAGAGTAAGTAGTATAAACAGTTGTATGTCTTTCCATTAACTTGCTAAATAAAATATTAACACATTTTTCTTGTGCCTGCTATACTAATATTACACTGAACTAAAACAAATTTCTCCTTAGCTCAGGGCCATAGCACTGTGAATCTCATGGTGGTTGAGGCCACCAGTGATTACACTGCTGACAATGATCACATTAAGTGCATTCCTGCCCAGCTGTCCAGAGTTCTACTAAACACGTGGTTGTCTTTTAGTCAGAGTAGTTTGAAGAAGTACAAAGTGTACCAAAGGGTGTTACCAAGGTGTTAACTGTAAGTGTACACTGTGCTCATGAGCGTGCAGCAAACTGAGTTGCAGCTAGATGTTCTCTTGGCAACCTACTGAGGGACCTCAACAGATGAAGACCTAACAAGGCTTTGAAGATTTAACAGGACCAATCTTACTCTGATACCCACAAACTTTTGAGTCTAGGGGTAAACTGATCCTGAAGGATAAGATACCAGCTGTGAACCTGAAATGACACTTAGGGGAGATCTGCTGAGAAGTGGTTATGCAGCTGGACCAGCTTCTGGCTGGAGCCTTAAAGCACTGAGCAGCAAGCAGAAAAGCTCTGTGTTTGTGTGGATGTGCAGTCATTTGCATGCTCTAGAGGCAGTCGTGTCTGGGACATGTTAGCCCTCGCTTACAAACAAGTGATGCACACAGTGTTGCTGGGAGTGTCAGAATGATAGAAGGTACTTGTGAATGCTAGATTGTACACAAGTGTGGTCCATGCTTGGAGATTTCCAGAAATTTCTGCAGACTTTGAGTAAAAGCATCTCTGAGGAAGTTTTATTCTGACAGTGCTTGTGAAGTTATGTTCAGGAAACTTGGCTTTTAAATAGTACTGGGTGACTATAGGTAAATACCTGCTCAGGTAGAATAAACATGTTTTCTATTGGTTCAGACCTTCTTTTTCCATATCTGGAAAGAGAATAAGCAACTTAGTAAAGTCAAGACTTCGTGACCTTTTTTCCACTAACTTTCTTAATGCTAAGTGTGTAGAAGTTGTATAAAAAGCTAAGTGGCAAAAACACATAGATTATGGCTTTCAGGAACAGGGTACAGCTTTTACAAGTTGTGCTTGTTCAGATAAGCTGAACAGTCAAACCTCAGCCAGAGCAAAGCTATTTTAAAAGGCACGTGCATCTGCAGAGGAAGTAGGTTTGTTAGATAACTTCAGCACAGAATAATTTAGAGGCAAAGCCCATGTGCTCAGCATCTACCACCTTGGCTCCATTTTAGCACTTCTGAAAAACAGCTCAGTAGTGCAGCATTGTCTTTGAGGCAGTTCAAAAACCACCCTCTATTTTTGAGGGTTTTGATCATTTTTTACCTGTTAGTATTTTGTCAATTGTCTCCACAACAAATTTTGCATCCTCCATATTGAAGCACATTGGGGGCTTGAATTTCAGCACATTTCTTCCTGGCCCATCTGTACTCAGTAGAATATATTTTTCCTTAAGTCTGGAAAGAGCAATAACAAAGAATTATGTTTACCTCTGCATGTAGTTGAGAAAAACTTGCAAGCACCAGCCTGCAGGCTGTCACACAGTGCCTTTTGACACTGACTGGTCTCTGTTTTGGCCAGTTGGTTGTATTTTAGCAGCTCCTGAGTGGCAAGGGTAGTCTGTAATTGTGTGCTTGCTTCCCACATTGAGGAACTCCATGACTGTCCCATGTACCTTGTTATTAAATCCTCTGCTTCTGCTGTGGCTGGAGTCCTTTCTGCTTGGTCTTTGATTAAGTCCACGCCAATGAATAAGCCACAGCCTCTGTAAAAGAAGTAAAAACAGTCAGTCAGTCCCAGAGGAAGGAACTACACGTGAACTAAACAGGGTTTTTTAAGACAAGACCTTTACTCCATGAGAATTACCTGATGTTTGGCTACTGCTAGAAAAGGTTTTGTTGTTTTGAAGAAATGTAAATAATACAGACTTCTGTCTGCTCACACTAGCAGTGCAGGACAGGATGTTAAGCATGTTTTCTATCTAGCTCATCACTTCTGTACCTTGTGTGTTTGAAATTCAAGTTCAAACAGGAAAGTGAATTCCTTTAGCAGCTAATAAATTGATAGAACAGTACTAGCCCAGAGTGGAAAAGTATATGAGACTTCTGATAAGCTCCAGTTTGTTTTACTTTAAGGTACAAGAGGCTGTTTATTTTTGCTGAAAACACAAAATTTAATTTATTTCTTAAAATGACATCTGTTGGATTGAGTTGTTGGACTGACTGAACCAAACAGAAAGCAGCTAAAAATGTAAATAAGGCACTGATACCTGACATCACCAATGATGGGATGCTTCATTTGCTGCTCCTTGAGCATCTTCATCAAGAAGTTGCCTACCTCTGTGGCATGAGCCTGAAGGTGTTCCTTCTCAATCACATCTAACACAGCTAGTCCAATGGCACATGAAACAGGGTTTCCACCAAACTGAGTCCAGGATAGGAACACACAGAGCCATGGAAAGGGAAGAAAAGTGCAGTCATCTCACTGAAAGTGTAGCCTCAGTGATACAAGGAGCATATTATCACTTTCATCAGATGGAGTCAATACATAGAGTCACAGCCTAGAAACATAGATTGTACAGTAACACAGTTACTTTTTAGTTACTGTGGTAAATATTAATAAAAACACTGCATGATGATATAATTTTCATCCTTAGACTGTTTTACAGAAGTGGGCAACTGTTTACTTACTGTATTAAAATACTCTACTCCTGTGGCCGCAAATGCTTCTGCAATTTCTTTTGTTGTTGCTACACAAGCAAGAGGGTGCCCATTTCCTATTGGTTTCCCCATAGTGACAATATCAGGTATAAAATCTTCTCCCTGAAGCTGGAATGCCCAGAAGTGCTTGCCAACCCTGCCAAAGCCAACTTGAATTTCATCAGCAATAAATACTCCTCCTGCCTTGTGCACGTGCCTGTAAAGTAACAGATTTTATTGTGTCTTCAAAGGAAAGAGAACGTAGCATTTAGCATGTAAGACATGCAGAAAGTGTTACTTTGCAAACTCCGAGGAAACAAATGTGTACAGGCCTATATTGTATACCATGTGTTTATAAGCAGGTCTTTGCCATATACACAGTTCACATTCTAACATGAAGGCTTGGGTAATTTCCTGCCTGTCAAGCTCTGTGCTACAGCAGGCAGAGAAATCACCTATCTACCAAATATGTTAAGTTTAAAAAGTTAAGATAATGAATGACCACTTACTCTGCAACCTTCTGAAAATAGCCTGCTGGGGGAATGATTTGACCACCCACACTTGGTAGAGATTCAACAAAAAATGCAGCAATCTGAAACACAGCATATAATGTTTGAATACAATGCAGAAAGTTGTGGAGCAAGCTCTTTGTCCTCAGATGGTTTTTGCATTATTAATATGATCTTTTCTTTTTGACAAGTCCATACCATGTAGCTTAGTAACTCTAAACTGCACTGACAGTCAGGCACATTCATTTCTAAGACAAGACAAACACTTAAGGAAATAACATTTTACCTTTCTGCCTCCCTTATGTGCATGCTCAATAATATTTTTTACTTCATCAGCATAGGCTGTTACTGAATCTTCATGGTCTTCTCTATAAAGTCCTCTGTATGTGTCTGGAACAGGAGCCTACGCAAAGGAACAGTATCCTATATTCAATATATCATAAAAACAACTTATATTGACAAGTAATTGATAGGTATAGGCTGAAGTACATACCACATGGACCCATTCCTTTTGTCCTTCTAGATTTCTGAATTTATATGGGCTTATGTCAATCAAAGATGTCAGATGTCCATGGTAAGCACTTAAAAAACAATTGGCAGAACTAAACAGTAATTTTCTCAGTATTAAGAGTTCTTTAGTATTAGCATTCCAAATAGTAAAGAGCAGCCAGCTGCTATCACTTGGTAGGAAATTCAGTACCTTAAGCTGAGAACAACTCTGCAATTTCTTTTCTGTCAATAAGCTTAGTACTATTTGGATTTTTTTGCTGTATCTGAATATAAGGGATGCAGAGGGACAGGACTTGTCACTGGTTTGCCTGCACCAGTGACTGGAATCACAGCAGGGAACACCTGAGCAGTATCACAAGATTGCAGAACAACTGGAAGGGCCTATTTCTGAATATCCTCCAACAATGGAGTTTCCAGTGACTGTAGGCATCCTGTTCTAGTATTTGACCCCCCGTCACGGCAAAAGACATTTTTTCCTATGTCTCATCAAAATTCCTCAGGTTTGAACTTAGATCTGAGGTCTTTTTTCCTGTCACCATACATCTTCACACCTGGCTCCTATCTTTTTTGCTCCTTCCCATGATCTAGTTGTAGTTGCAGTGAGATCTGCCTGGCTGTCTCTTGCAGCTGAACAAACCCAGTATCTCTCACTGCTGTGGCTCCATTCCCATCGTGGCAGGCCACTGCTGGCCTCCTTCCAGTGTGTCAACAGCTGTCATGTGCTGGAGAGCCCAACCACAGCTCTCAGGGCTGGGCTGGCAAATACTGAACAGAGGGAAAAATTACTTCCCTCAGCTTCCTGGTTACAGTCTTTCTACTACAGGAGGATTTCAGAAATGCTCTATGGGCCAAAACTGAGCCTTGTACCCCAAATTGCCAATGTACTCACTGGTCTAAAACGATAACATCCTCATGTTTTGTGTACTGCCAGGCCAATCTCAGGGCAAGGTCGTTGGCTTCAGACCTACAATGGAAAAATTCCATAATTGCTTCATTGTGGATGTCCTGAGTTTTGAAATCTAACCTCTTTTGCACTGTTCTGTGTGTCTGCAGAGGACAGAACTCAATGCATGTTATGCACATATTCCTTAGTAATCAGCACTCGCTAGGAAGGACTGTTCACCAGAACAAAATCCATCTTAAAAAGCCAGAGTACAGGAACTACTGCAGAAACAATTTGGCTTCTTTTTTTCTTCCAGATGAAGCTTGCTTAGGAATATGCCCCCCGCCTCCCCAGCAGAAGCAATGCACTGGTACATTTAATTTTGAGAATAATTCCCAAGTCAGAAGACAAATCAGACAAGAAACTAATACAGTAAATATTTGTTACTGTTTAGTAGTCCAAAGTCTTACAAATAGAATAAAACCCTTAAATAAAGCACTAGTTTAGTTCCCAGGTAGAGAGCTTGCAGAACCAAACCCATGTTCTTGTCAGTATTTAGACATCCACACCAGTCTGAAACTGGCTGTTGATAAGCAAGTGTGTACTTGTCTGTGTATATCTAGTGAAGCACCAGTATCAATTCTAATGTACCCAACTTACCCAGAATTCAAAAAATAGAAGATGCATAATTTCTCAGGTAGTGTTTTTGAAAGTCTCTCTGCATAATCAACCAAGTTGTCATGAAGGTAACGAGAATTTGTATTTAACAATTGATTCTGTTCATGGGCTGCCTTTACTATATCAGGATGACAGTGCCCAACTGCAAGAGAATGTGGAGAGTGGTTTGAGAGTTCTTTGTATTACCCATGGTGTTCATTCACATGCCAGCTTAACACTTATATTTTTCTAATAGTACAGAGATACTATCACAGTAGGGCCTTACTAGTTGTATACCTTGTAAAAACATTTTTTTGCTCCTCAGAAAGTTGGAAGTTGCCTCCTACTGTATTTAAAGGTTTGTAGTTAGTACTGGAAATGGATATGCTAAAACAAACAGTGTCTGATTTGATGCTTGGATTTAGGCAGTTACATAGTGCAGGAGTTTGGGAAGGTACAAGTAAGCTTTACTATCAAAGAATTACTAGCCCTGGTAGGGGTTAGGTTAGAGAGATTTCAAACCCTGTAAGAAAGCAGCAATTACTTAATCATACACAATTAAGGCACCACACTGAGCAGTGGTTCTGTGATAGTACACTTAACAGTAACTTTTAAAAAAACCAACAAAATGTCATTTGTTAGTTTTACAGTGAGGCACTTTACTTGAGTTTCCATGGAAAAAAACCTGTATGTTTTAGACACATTTCTTGGAAGACAGGACAGGAAGCAAGTCTGGAAAGCACATTCACACACACAAATTCAAACAAACTGTGATTCCCCAAACTACAGGCTCAAGAAAGTTTCCTTCCACTTTTCCAATGGAACACCCCCTTCCCCAGCACAGTGCAACCATAGTAAAAGTACTGATGGTTCTTTGTTCTGCTTAGAAAAACACAGCATCAAATAACATCCAATACCATGACTTTAGCTTACCATGAGCGACGTTGTTTATGCAGTCGAGGTATTGTCTCCCATTCTCATCATACATATACTGGCCTTTGGCCTTCACGATCTTCACTGGATCATTAGAAAAAAACAGCTTGCAAGAAGAGCTATGACAAGCATCAGAAAGCAAAATAAATCTTAGTGAGTTTAGTTCATTCTGCTGGTAAAAGACATTTCTCCTGTTTGCTGGCACAGTCATCCTGCTTTTGGCCCCTAAACCAAAGGCCTTGTACTCAAATTTTCTTAGATTTACAGGGAAAACAACACACTCCAAACCTAAAAATCCTACTCTAGGATCTAACCACAGCAGTAGGACTTGCTTCTATAGTTTCATCCCATCTTAACTGCAATTCCTTACTGTCTGTGCTGTCTGCCCTTTTTGTTCTTTGTGTCTCTTCCCTTCTGCTGTGTTCTTTTTATTGTTCTTACTATGTTCTTGCTATTCCTGCCAAGGTCCTGATTTTCCAGATAGTTTGGTGCAGGTGATTGTTACAGCTTCACTAGCTAAAACGCTGAGTGATTTTACAAGGTTGGGTTTACTCAAGTGCATTTGTTTTGTTGCACATTTTAAATGAATTGCCAAACAAATAAAATGGAAACACATCTGCCTGAGTTGGAGTTGCAGAGATTTGATTCTGAAGGGCAATGCCAAACTTCCATTCCAAAGATGGCTTATACAGAAATAATTTGACTATAAATACAAAGCCATTGTCAAATGGATGACAAAGGACAATGGCGAAGTGAGAAAGTGCTTCATTATCCCTCCCCAACAGGAATTTTGATACTTTCTGCTTGAGCTGGCAAAACAGTTGGGGGTTTTTGTAGGTTTCTCCTAACTGTTCAAAGATGCTAAGAAAGTGCTTGCA
Organism: Ifrita kowaldi; assembly: GCA_013398055.1. Taxonomy (NCBI): domain Eukaryota; kingdom Metazoa; phylum Chordata; class Aves; order Passeriformes; family Cinclosomatidae; genus Ifrita; species Ifrita kowaldi. The sequence continues at coordinate 763,035 of VZRS01012379.1, forward strand.
GAGGCTGGGTCTTTGTTACCAATGGCAGGGCAAATCACTTAGAAAAAGATTTAATAACCAGAGTAGTAGTTTTCAGGTGTATGTAACTGGCATCATTCCAATTTCAGCATTTACTTTCACCCAACTTTTCTATATTTAAAACACATAAAAGTAGCCTTGAACTTGAATATATATTATATGAAAACATTCCCACAGTTAAAAAAGTTGTGCTGCCGTTCTTGGTGATGGTTTACAGAATCAAGACTTTTTTTAGGTTGGTTGAAACACCACCGGTAATGGGAAGTTTGGAACTGAGTCTTGTCCCTCATTCTGTCAGAGAGGGCAGACGTTTGTTAATTCCATCACGGTTTTGGTATAATTAGTTTCCTGAAAGACGGGCTGTAATAGCAGGCGAGCCAGAACCTCGCCTGGCCCAGCACGGCCTCCAGCCCCAGCCGTGCCTCCGCTGGGCTCACAGAAAACGCTTTCTAAGCAGTTTAGACTCTAAACAGGCGCGCTCGGTATCATACGGGTTTTATAGTGCCGTTTCGTAATCCCCCTCCTTAAGAAAGCTAATTACTGTTAATTACAGCAGTGCAGCGGGCTGTGCGGGCGCAGCGCTCCGGCGCTGTCCTGGTTTCANAAGGAGGAAGAGAGGGAGCGGCCGCCTCCCGCGGGGGCCGGGCCGTGAGGGGAGGGGAGGGGCGGCGGCAGCGCAGGGACACGGGCACTGCCCGCCCGTAGCGCCGAGCGCAGCGCCGGCGGCACCCGGACCACGGGCTCGGGGCGTGCGTGCGCCAGGAGCGGGGCAGGAGCTCACCCAGGGACCCGACGCAATAGCGCTTCCCTCACAGACAGGAGTGGGGACAAACTGGGGAGAGGCTGCGGCCCCTGGGGCCCTGCGGGGCTGCTGGCAGCTCACCCTTAAACCAGACACCGCAGGGGTTTACACCGCTCGGGTGCATCCAGCCCCACACCCCACTCACTTCGGAGGGAGGAACAGGCTCTTCAGGATCTTTAGTACAGCTGTAGCACTCTTCTTTTGAAATACACATCGAGGAAGTTTCTTTTACAGTTGAAAATAATTTGAGCGGGCAGCCTAGGTGGTAGAACTGAAATAATTCCTCAGCACATACTTCATTGTTTAAGCAGAAGTAAACCCAACCTTTTATATGTTGTACGCCTGTGTTTGGCTGGTGGCAGATAGGTAGATACCTGACCAACTCCTTTAGAGCCAATCCTAAAACAGGTAATAGTTAGGATTAAAAGAGGAAATGATGTCAATCAGATTAGAATAATCTTTCTTCCATTCCTGTTTGACTGGAATTACCTAAAGAAAAATAGGAAGACAAAGAACTAGAAAGGAAGTTCTGCGATGGATTGAGTTCCGCTACTGCAGGTGTTGTATCCCATAACCAAGTTCATCAACTTGTCCAACTTGATTCTGGAAAATGCTACATTTTTTTTCCTTCCAAGTACATGTTCACGTTCTTTTGGTTTAAACCAACAAACAGCTCTTAAAACTGTAGAACAACAGAACAGATAATTTTAAAACTACACTTGGCAGATTTTGCTGACTAGATATAGCCACCAATAATTATCTCTAGTTGCAATTATTTGATAAACACAGGAGCAGTTTAAATTTTGTGCAATATGGAAAATGCAAAACCAAATTGCTATGTACTCAAAGTTAGATTGAACTTAGTCTAACTCCATTGTTTCATAAAGGTCAGGCTTTAAGTAACAAAAGACAGTAGAGAAAAAGTTAATAATGGCTGTTAATCTTTATTTGAACTCCTGTCTGGTTACGATATTTACTAGCTATTTATAATAACAACCCGAACATTTACAATTTGGAAGGTTTACTCTTGGTTACAAATGCAGAGTTCATTATACATATTCACACGATTGTAAAAGTAATCTGTACAGAGAGACCATTTTTTAAAATCTAGTCTTTGCTTTTACTAAAAAAAGCACAAGAAAAAAGAATTTTTTTAGGTCTCAAGGTAATGTATTGTCCGTTACAGCTTTAAACTAAAAATACATGATGCAGTACTAATTAATACCATTTTAACATGTTAAAACAATGGATAAGAAATACTGTTATTAATGCCTTCATTTTTAAAGTAGTTGTTCCCCAGAGAAGAGTAAATAGAATACTTTTCCTGGCACATATATGACCAAAAATCACAAAAAGTTTGCAAATAGAGATGTGAAGTACATTTTCTGTAATTTTAATATCTATATATTTCTTTTCAAAGGTGATACATTTTACAGAAATTTAGCCAGCTTTGTATAAAATACCATGTAAATACATTCAAAACTCATTTTTGGCAAACTGCAAACACACAAACGGCCCTTTCTCCTCTGAGCAGCCTCCCTGGAGTGATGCAACTGCTCACATAAATAAGGGACACTTGCATAACGTGGTAGAGGATTAAGCTCTATTGAGGCATAATTTCAAAACAAATATGGACAGATAAGGCACATGTTGCATGTATTCTTCTAAACTGTATACAAATAAGTAAGATTGTCAGTTAGATTTGAAATACCAGCAGGTACAGTTTCTCAAACGCTAATATATGCACCAGTTTTGTAACATTTCTATGTCCAAAGTCATGTAATGCAACAAAGCAGGGGGCTGTCAGTTTTGACTGTGGTATTTGTGCTGAACATTCTTCATATTCAGTATTTTTGATTATTTTTTAAGATAGCAGAAGAAGAAACCCAAATTGAATCACAAAAAGCTGTTATGAAATTGTTTCTAAAACTGCACTCTATGAAACAAACCAGCAAACACAACAGGCTCCAGCTCTCATTTGCACTGATGGCAACTTAACGACCTTTCCTGCTAAATTCACAAATTCAGTGGATATCGTGGGTGCTTTTGCTTTGCAAAACCAGATCCTAATTTTTTAATGTAATTGCAGAAATGCAAGTCTGATAAGCACTCACCTACACTTAATAAATTCATGTAAAATGAACTTTTCAAATACAGTGTTTAACAGTATAATAAAAAGCAGCAGATGGTATCAGTGTCATTTACAGATACTTGGGATCACCTCCATTTTAAGTTTTTGTTCATTAATACCTACGTTATGTAAGGGCCCACACAAGTGAGCTGGCACAGAAGTGAGCTGACTGTTCCATGAAACCACACTTCAGGCAACTTCTACCAGAACTTAACGAAACAGGAATTGTTTGTTCTAAGACATAGGAAAACCACAAATGTTATTAATGTATTTCTTACTCCACTCTCTTGTCAATAATTCAACTTCTTATGCATGGAAAACTCGTGTTTCCCAGCCTGGTTTCCCCCAGGCTCTCTACAATAGTGTACAATACTAACATCTATTAAGTCCTTCCTCCATTCATTTCTAAGTGACAGATTTTCAGCACTTACTTTAGCTGCAGGTTACACAACAGTCACACGTCCCTTGTGTTGGGCCATCTAATAGGACACAAGCACATGGCAAAGTTGCAGTAATTCACCTGGGGTGTGAAAATACTAAAAGTAATTTTTAGCTTACAAATATAAATGATCACCAGGGAAAATAAAGTTTAGGAAGTGGATTTTTTACTCACTGGTTTGCTTCAGTCTGCAGTAGTTTCCCCCAAGTGGAGCTGTGGAGTACTTTGAACTGAACTAATTATGGCCAGGTGCAGTGCAGTGCCAGGGACACAGTTAAAAGGCAGGTGATTCCAGTAAATGACACTGAGACTGGACTAACTAGAGTGATCAGATATTTCTCTCTGCCCCCTCCTTTCTTGTTGAAAAAAAAAAATTAAAACACTATTGCAAAAGAGTCAAGAAATATGCTTACATAAATGCTGTCTGTAAATTTGCCAGGCTCAGTGTGTGCCACAGTGATTGCTTTGGCAAGCTAGTGTCCCAGGCCTCTTGAAATTGTCCATATATTTCACTTCTCACTTGAAAGTCTTCTGGTTAAACCCCCTGCCAGGCTGGCTGTGCTGCTCAGCGTGTCAGCCTGTCCCGAGCAGGTAAAAACCAGGAGTTTTGAATTAAACAAAGCAATACTGAGGTTCTTTGCACCCCTGGACACTGCTGAGGACACTCCTTCCTATGTTAGAGCACATTGGATCCAAACTCACTGATCCGAATTCAGCCACGTACCTGCACTATTTGTCCAGGATGAGTGGTTTGGGGACATTTAAGTTTTTATATTTTTATCATTTGTTATTATTAATATTTTGCATATCTTACAGATAAATCTGTTGCCTACAAAGGAAATAATATAGAGCTTCCATGCTCAAAATTTTAAAAATAGAAATGTGTCAGGAAGCCTACTATAGGCAGATTTTAGTTGTGTAACACTGTAAATTATCTGGGCAACAGTGGGACTGAAAAAAAAGTGAGAATACAGTGGTATTTCCCAAGAAAGAAATACCAGAGTTGGAAAAAAAAAAATTAAAAGTTTCTATCCGTGCACTCCTGGTTTTACAAATATCTATTCAAACCACAGAGTTACACAAAAGTCATGTCTGCTGTAAATTAAGGGACACTGTCACAGCATAAAATTTGCTTCTATTTTAAAAAAAAGTCTCCTCTAGAGGGCAGTATTAAACCAGCATTCACTGACCAGGGAACACCTTTATAATCCACATATTACATTGACAGGCCAGGGGAGTTATTTGCCATTATGATAAAGCTTCTTAATTGTTTAATTAATTTTTTTTTACTTATTTATTATTCATATTCATTCTATTACTTATTCAACTGTGCATTACAATGTGTGAGTTCTTGCATTCTTGCCCAAGAGCCTGCTATATTTGGCTGAGTGCAAAACCCTATGTATAAAACTTTACCCTGGGTAGTGGTTACTGCAGCAATCTTAAAACCACAGGTGTCATTTTCCATGGATTACTTTGCATCATTGCATTGGATGTCTTAAACTGCTGAAACCTCCCATGTGTTTTGCTGGTTTGCTTGAGGATTTCAAATGCTGAATATATGAAATTACAGAAGACAAAAGCTCATCTAAATACTTTATCTATTAGTTTCCTAAAATGAAAACACATCAGAAAGTTGCTTATCATTAAAAGAAACACTCTTACTTTTAAATACACAGGAGAGAAATCTGCACAGAAATAAATTCATCACCATTATATATACAGGAATTGTCAGAAGCAGTGCATACAGGAGAGGTGACTCCCCATGGGAACAAAACAAAGCATGTGGCAGTATCTTGATAATGCTTTTTTAAAACTAAAATACTGATGAGCTGACACCTGGAAGCAGTTTCAGTTTGGGGTCAGATCAGGGTTTCTCTGCCACCTGTTTCATAATCCACAGAAATATTCCTGAGCTCACTGGCCAAGCCACAATTGTGCTGCAAAACTCTTAATTAATCTCATTTGTCCCCATCAGAACAGGCCAGATCATCGGGTTCACGCTCTGGCAAAGTTCCTCTCAAGCTGCCAGCACTGTGGAGTTACACACTTGGGGTTTTTTTGCCTTATTCCCTTCTTCCCCAAATCCATCCTCCCCAGGAGCTTTAGGGAGTGCTCCCCATACTCACAGTTGGGTGCAGGTTCACCACTCCTGGAGCACCAGCACTGACACAACCACAGGCAGTAGCAGCTCCAGCCTCAGTCACGGAATGCACTTGCTGTGTCTCATGGCAAGGCAGCCCTGCCTGCAGAGCTTTGTGGCTGAAAAAATCTTTTAGGGGTCTCAAGTGAGTTCTTGTGCCCCTATGATTCAGTTTGGGAACTTGGCTTCCAAAACTGATTGGGTTACAGTGTGTTAGAGAGAGGATGTTGGTAGTGACTGGAAAGATGGGTCATTAACTACAGTTTTAAATGGAATAAGCCTTAAAGAAAGCTGTGTGTCCTCTGCTCCTGGGCAGCAGCAGACATGGTTAGCTTAACCTCATGGAAACCACCGTGCTTTCATGGGCAGTTAAAATAGAGGCAGGAATTTTGTTTTGTGAACTGAAAACCAAAAATACATTTGTCCGAGTTTCAGGTTCCCCCAGTATCAGTAACTTCAGTGTGTTACCCAGAATGTCTATTGATGAATCCATGAAGTTACACCAAATATTTTAGTGATCAAGAAAAAGCAGTGGCTCAGTCCCAGACTGACCCACATTTCATAAGCATTAGCAGCCTCCCTGACAATCATCTTCATTGCTGCTGACATACAGTGGTAACATTCAGCTGCATTTTAGGATTGCTGTAAAGCAGTCTCAGATTCTTTCAAACCAGAGGGGAAAACAAAAGAGAGGTTTCCTGGGGAAAAAAAACGCCCTAAGCTTTATGAGAGGCTGAGATCATGACTGAGTTTTGAGCAAGACTGCCAGTACTACCTAAAAGTAAAATTTGTCTTTGTGAGCTATTTGTAAAGTCAAAGTATTCAGAAAGACCCAGATAAACATTTTCATATGGAAGAAGAAAATAATCAACTGATCTGGCATGAATTTGCAGAGCAAAGCACATCTTTTTAACTCATTGCAGTAAGATCATGACTGCTCTGTATTTAACTACTCTTCTAAATATGTTTGCACATAAGGCACATGGAAGTCTAAACAGATTTCCTCTTAGACTCTGTGTAATCAGTACAAAACCCAACAGTTTCTCTGAGAAAGTCAATCATGAATAATACGATTGATAATCACAGAATGGCTGGGCTTCGAACAGTCTTTAAAGATCGTCTAGGTCCAACTCTGTGCCATGGGCAGGGAACCAGGTACACTGTTCAGAATATAAAGGCCAAATGCACCAATCTCAGCTGAGGACCAGGAAGGACTTCAGGTGCCAGTGACAGCCCTGCTGGGGCATCCATTCCCTGCTCTGCTCTCCACAGGTCTCTGCTCCTTTGATGACGAGGGGTTGGTAGAGTAGATGTATCACCCACAAGCCTTGGAGACCTGCTGGTTAGTTCCTCATAGCCAAAGTGGCAACAGTGTGCAGCAGGATCCCTACCTGCCAGCATTCCTGATGGGAGTGGCAGCAGCAGGAGTCCAGAGAAGCCACTGCACATGAGCAGTGAGTCCAATGTCCTGGATATTCCTGACTGGCCACAGGTGCATGGATGATCTTTGTACATGCAGAACCAACCAAGGGCCTTTGCCTAGGAATTTCCAGAGAGGATCACAAAAACGGTTGGTAGCTGAGCTGTAGCACTGATGGGGGTGGATACAGCTGCACTCCTGTGCTAGGATGGTAATTCCAGCCTTCCTCCATTACTAACAAATGTTTTGGGTGCTGTGGCAGCAGAGGCTCTGTGCTGGGAGGGGGACGGCGGCCTTGCAGAGCGGTGAGAGGGTAAAGCACTATTCTGGTATTCTGTATCAATGTTTTGCAGGCCTGGCAGTGGTCACAGTTGATGCCTACAAGCACTGGATATTCCACAAGTTGAAGACGGAATACTGACTTGTTTACCTGAAGATAATAGGACTTCGGGGTATTTCCTCAGAGAAAATATAAATTTTAATATAATTTCATAAGCTTTGGAGGTTAGCTTGTCTTGTAGCTTCAGTGATATCAAACTTCTTCAAGTAGGAGCTAGATAGAAAGCTGTTTAGTTTTTGCCAGCGTATGTAAAACAAGACTTTTCTATCTGCATTGTAGATTGTTTGTGGACACTTCCAGATTCTTGTGCTTTCTGCAGTCATTCTGGGGACTGAACTCTCATTGATATTGAAAGAAGTTCCATGAACACGACATGTGCAGGAATTTGAGTGTAGAAGCCCACAGCGTGGTTTGGAATAGTGAACTGCTTTTAGTTTGGAGATGACTGGGGGAGATGGGAAGAGCAACTGTACATTAAGGGAACAATTACAGATCTTCCTGGTGACATCAATGAGAGATTTGCCTTCAACCTTTCACAGAAAATTTTTTAGCTTTAATTTGGGATATTAAAGGGGTTTTTCAAAAGCACTAAAGGCCAGTGGAAGCTTGTTATCTGCTCCTTATGCCTTTAAAAACCCCTACACCAAAAGTGATAGCTGAGAACATGAAATGGAAGTAAATAAAATGCATTTTCATTGCTGTTTTGAGTTACATAATTGTTGTTTCTTGATTTGTTAGTTGATCTGAATTTACATGGATTTAATCTATATGGTGACCAAGGAAACAGTGAGTAACTGGTAGAGATGCCAAGTACAGCCACAAAGCCAGTGATGTGTAGGTGGATCCCCTGAGCAGCCAACAGGTAAAAAATTCACTGCCTACAGCCCTGAGCTGTGTCACCTCTCCCGAGCTTGGTGGCCATTTCAGCACTGACCAGTGCAGAGCACAGGCTCCCCTAACTCTGGGGATAAGCTCAAGGACACCCAGAGCCTGGTCACAGATGAGAACTCAGACACCAGACATCACCCTCCCTACCTGTGTGGAGCACAAAGCACATTCCCACTGTTGTTCAGAATATCCGAGCAAGACCTGCAGCACTAGGTCAGCTTGTACAGGGCAGGTTCCCCCTGGACAGTCTCATCCCTCTCTCAAGCCCTCCCTGGCAGTAGCTGCAATAAGAGTGGCAATGAAGCAGGAATCTTAACAGAGGTTTTGGATCTACTCAGTGCACCAAAAATGCCTCCCTTCTGTATTCTCTAAGATCAAGGCCACGAAGAGCCATAACACCATGTTTGATATTATGGTCAGGCTCTTAATTTCACCTAAGACTGCTACATGGAACCCAGCGACTTGTATTGAGCTAAGTATTTCCTCCAGACATGACCTGTTAAATCAAAAGGGCATTAAGGTGATGGCAATTATATCACTGGTCTGGTTAGGGCTAACCAGTTTTACCAATAAAAATCCACAGCTTACTTTTTTGAGTTTGTGTGGCTTCAACTTCTACCCATTGGATGAATATTTGCATATCTTTCTCTGTTCAGTTTAAAAACTTGTTAATAGAAAGTAGTATCTCCTCCCTGTAAAGGAATCTGGTTGCCTCTTGATCTTCATTGTAAGCTGAACAGACTCAGCTGTAAGCCATCTTCTTCCTCTTTGAAATATTTTTTATGTCTCTCTGCTGCAGAATTGCTATTTTTTCAACATCTTAAAAAATGTGAACTGTGGAATAGCTTGCAATTTTTAGTTGATTCCACAGTGGCATATGCAGATATCAAAATGATTTTGTTCATTACCCTGCTCTGCATGGGATGTGCCTGAGATGAGATGATTTAACAAAAGAGACTGAAAAGGTGAAGAGAAACAAGACAACAAGAGAGTGCAGAGTTAGTTTACAGTTAAAACCATGTAAACCAAGAAGAAATAAAAAGCAAATGAACCCCACAAACCAAGACAATTAAATACTCCAAACTCCCAATTTCTGGGAACCCCAAGAGCAACATTATGTGCTCTGTTGTTTGAGAAGGGACTTAAGCAGAGCCTTCCCTGTCCTGCAGCTCCCTGCACTGAAAGTATTGCCAGGTTTTTCTGTTTTGAAATTCTGCAGCGGGGGCTTCCTGGGGCCCACAGTAACAAAGTGCTTGCACATCTTCAGGCACAGACCCCAGAACAGGACCCAGAGGTGCTTCCTCTTGAGGATAAAAGTTTCTGTTGATTGTAGAGGAAATAACCACAGGCAGTCAAAGTTGTTCTGTTTAACCCCAGAGTTGCTGTTTCCATCACACCCACAGCAGGTAGCAATGCATGGAGCTTGGCTTTGTTTCCTCTGCAGGTTGCAAATCCTTCTCCTGCTTGACCAGACAGTAGACAGCAGCTTCTTTCATTTTTTAGGGCTGCATCCTTCTTTTCTTTGCTTTCAGCCAGGTTTTTTCACCCTTTTAATGTGCATGTACAATGCAAATATGGAGTTGAGAGCCAAATTAGGACAGGGATTTTGCCCTCCTTCATGCAATAAGGCACACGAGGCTGGCTCAGTACTGTTAGTTCACACTGCAGCATGAGCAGTGAACACTGTTCATCCCCAGCTACTGTCATCAGCATCTTTATCAAATCCTGTTGTGTTACCATGCGCATTTTATGGGTTTGGGAGCTTTACATTATTTTCCAAGTCCACAAATGTCAGAATCCAGTATAAAAAAAGGTCAATATATTACTGTCAAAAGGTTTTTTTTTCCTTTTTTTATACAAAAATTAAAAAGATCAAAATATATCACATTATTTACATGTTGTGCTTCATGCTTAGAGATCACTGAAAAAGAACACACAAACAAACATTTTAATCAGAGAAATGCTCCATTCATTACACTTACTAACCTTATTGTTAATACTAGAAGGATTGGCACTCAGGTTTCTTTTAATATTAATGGTACATCCAGACAAATTACACAGAATTAAAACCTTGGATATACTAAGGGTGTGCTCACATTCTAACTGAGGGTTTGCAACCAGTTAGTGACATGCTGTTAACTCCAACGGTGTCCACATACCACATGTTTACAGCTGGGTTAGTAATTCCACTCAGCTTCAGTGTCATACTCTTGTTGGAGAACGAGCATTGTCCTACAAGTCTGGATCAAATCCTCATCTTACAGGAGGACACATCTCCTCATTCTCCCAGGTTGCCAGTAGCACTTCCAACCCCTGGCTGCTCTGGGTGCACAAGATGCTGCAAATTACCTGACCACCTGCACCCAGGGTGCTGATTCGAGCACTGAAGCAGTGCAGTGGCTGTGAGTTATGATTACAATGGCAGAAGAGTCTTTGTTAGAAAAGAAACGTTTGGAATTCTGCAACAAAGAGACAGCCCACTGTTAACTTCTCAGCTGGAGGGTATGGGCTGAGTAAGTCACATGAGCACGTAGTGCAGCCTTTCCTTGGGTGGTTCCTAAGCTTCCTTGGCCATAATAAAAGCCCGAGCAAGCCTGTAAAAAGGCATTCTACTGACAGTGTTAACAATGATTTTTCATGCTTAGCAAGTTTTTGGTCTTCCCAGCACCAGTCTAGAGCTGGGGGGAACCAGACCTGAAGCTGCTGAAATCCTGCTCTCCCAAGGCATAACGTCCTGTCTGCCAGGCCTGTGAGCTGGTGCTGAAAGCAGGTGCAGCAGTGCAAACAATCACCATGCAGGGAGCAAAATTACTCAGGACCTGTTCAAGGGTATACAGTTATTAATGTTACAGTACCTTATGCCAACATCCTGCTACTGGCAGTCCATCTGGTCCCTGCAAAATTGAATTTACAGATTCAGTTTTCCTGACAGTGACTTAAGTGTCAGACCCAAAAAGCTGAAGCTCGCTCGTCATAACGATGAAAGGTTTAGCAGCATTGTTAATTACCATGCAAAACCCATTTACTGTATATGCACAAAAATGAATATGCTGGCAACATAATCCATGTGTCACTCACAACACAAAATTGAATACATCTCAGGGTAAAAAAAAGAAAAAAAATCAGAAATCTCCACTTTTTTTCCTTTAAACAAAGAAAACATATACGAATACAAAGATTTGAAATCACAGTTCATTAACCTCATAATCTGCTTTATAAGGTAGTGGGTTTTGCCATCAGACATATATATGGAAAGCATGATGTGGGAATGTATTTTTTGTTAAAATGTGCTTTTCTGTTCGGGGGAGCTGGTGTAGGTAATTTTTCCTAGATGGTATCCTAATTGTGTTAAATTTGATCCTGCAGTACTTAGTTTCTTTAAGAAATCTTGAGTTGCTGAACTAAGGATAGGATGAGTTGTGGACTATGCAAAGGGAGTGAAAATATTTGTCTTGTTCCGCTGGAGATACCAGAAACATACAAAAATCAGAAAGCCAGAAGAGCTCTCACTGACCAGGAGGAGAACACTGGAAAGGAAGGATTCCCTTAGAAGAGGAACGAGCTATGTATGACCAGTTCTCTCAAGACACTTTAGAAGAAATAGCTGACTTCAGCTGCCTTTCCTGATGCTGGATTTTTTTAAGGCTCTTGGATCTCGGATTACATGAATTTCTGCATGTAGAGCCACAGAGAGCACACAGGCACTGACCCTTCCCTCAGAGCCACCTCCAGACTCACTAGGGGTTGGAAGATGTGTACACAGCAGAGAGAACTGCTAGTGCAAATACAGGTCAAAATGCAATTTTACATTTTTTACTGTAAATGTTAGTCATCACATTTTTTGTATTCTGTATTGATTTTATATGTAAAATAGCCTATGCCCAATAAAACAGATGCAGTGAAGTAAGGTAACCCTCTCCAGCTACTCACAGTGTAAGAAGTCATGCTTTCCTGTAACCTTAGTTAGAAAACACACATTTTTTTTTCTGCAGACACAGTCAATATTTTGGTCTATAACTATTAAAAAAAAAAAAAAAAGGTAAAACTTGTACATTTGCCAGAGTTGTCTGGGGGTGATGGGTACAGGGGACAAGGTGCAGAGTGGTTGTTTGACCTAAAACATCCTGACCTGCTGTTAAAGTGCACCCTAACACTGGTGGTCAGGGGGTTGATTTCTGCCCTGGGCTTTTCCTCCTTGTGCACTCAAAAGACTTATTTTGGCCATCATAGAACTCCACACCTTTCTACCATGTTTCATTTGAGTGACTCCAGAATGACTCTTCATGGCTGTGTGTCAGGCTCGTGCTGATGCTCCTGGACTGAAAGCCCAGCAAGCCTCCACTGCACCCTGGGCTGCAGAACAAAGTCAACATTCCAACCAACCTGCAACTAACCAGGAAAATCCACAAGTGCTTTACTAACTGTTCATGTTATAGTTAATTGGAGAAGTTCCCTACTGCAGTTTACAATGCCTTCAACAGAGATGGGCCCTGTGTTTCATGTATAGTTAAGATGGGAGATGCCTGGGAAATAGAACATCTCTGGGGAGTAAATATGAAGAGTTAGAGCAGGCCTGCTGTTAGGAATTGGTTTCTTGGACACATCTGAAAGTAATTTAACTTTTTGAAAGAGAAATAGCTTACTGCCCTTTTGTTTCTCTGAGGACAACTGCAAATCATCTAACATGCAGCATTTTCTATGGTTAAAAAAATGAAAATAAAACAATGACCTCTCTTAGCTAGCCATGCAGAGCTCTTTTGGGGAGCACAGCAAAAACGTTCCTGCATAACCACTAGACCCAACCTGAGCTCTGGGCAGAGCTCTGTGCTGACACAGCAAAACCCCTCTGGTGCCCAGAGTGCCAGTGGCCCTGCTCTGCAAGACTGGCTGTTCATTTGAGGAAAGCTTTTCAAATCCCAGCTGGGAATGGGGCTCACAGGGCTGCAGCAGCACAGGCACAAGGGGAACCAAACTGGGCTGTAGGTACTAAGAGAATCCATAACTAATTTTGAGCATCTGTTACCATAAAGGGACTGGCATCCCCTGCATGTTCTCCCATGATTTACACACCTTATCTAAAGCCATTTTAACTGGGAAGAAGAAGGCACAACACATTGGCATCCTTCCCCAAATGCCAGAGTGAAACATCTCGTTCCAGCTCTGCTGCCTTGTGTCCTTCCTCTCCCTGGAGGGGTTTGCTCCTCGGGACAGGGCTTGGCCACAGCAGGAACACACACAAGCCATGCAAGAAAGACAGAGCAGATACTGTACCAAAGGGCAGGGCAGGCTCACCCCATCCAGGCCTGGCAAACCTGGATCCCTTTTGCTGCCTGCAATGTTATGATCTCCCTGTTGGGAAGAATAACTGCTTGTTGAGAATGATAAAGGACACAGGAGTTACACAGACAGACACCCATGTTTCAGCAGAGGAGGAGGAGGACGGGTCTAGAGCTTCACAGCTCCATTTCTGATGACACAGCGAGTCAGCAGAGTGGTTTTATGGTAGGGAATTCACAAGACATGCAGAGTCTGTCATCTGGGAAAGATCTTCTGTACACAAACCAGAGATTCACATTTGTGAAAGCACAGTGAAAGAGATAAAGGGTAAATCACCCAACATGTCAAGAGAGGAAAAAATTAATTGTCGTTTACATTCAATCTTCAGGCAAAATAAAGCATATTGACTAAAGAAGCTTATTGCTGGTGTAGTGGAGCTACATGACAACCTTGGCTGCCATAGCTGTGCTCAGAGTGTGAGGAAAAGTCACATGTGCAGAGAAGAAATGGGTTTTTGAATTGTCCTGGAGCAAGCAGCTGGCACTCCTAATTAGGTGCCTCTGAACTAAGTTCTAAACAGCTACATTTAAGTAGTTTCAGTTCAATATTTGGTACTTCTCATCCTGCAGCTTCAAAGCACTTCAGAGAAAGGGTCTCTCTAGTTTTAGTCATTATATGAAAAACAGTAGTGAAAAGGAGGTAAATTTTACCAGGTCAAACAACTTCTTACAAACCACTCTAGATTTTTTTTTTTCTGGGCTATATCTAATGAATGAGAGGTTCTGGAAGTGGACTTGGGAGATCCAGCTTCCCCAGGCTCAAACACCCAGGAGGTTTCCTGGAAAGCCCGTGGGGTATGCGCTGCACGGCGGGGGCCCGGGGTGTGTCTGGGAAGGGACAGCTCTGAGCCACCGGCAGAGAAACCAGGGGAGGTCTCTTCTCCCAGAGGCCCTTCTTGGCAGCCTGGGGAGCTCCAGCTCATCCATCACTTATCTTTGGCAGAACTGTGATGCCATCAACTCCAACATGCTTCCCCAGGCTCATCCCTTGCTCGGTTTGCAGGGATGAAGGGATGTAGCTGCCCTTCTTTTCAAATCACCTCCCATCCACTGCACCCAGCTACTCCCTGATTTCAAACACACCCAGAAGCCAGGCCAGCAGCTTCACACTATCTCCTGAAGAGCTCTACTGAGGTCCATTGTTCCTGACTACAATAAGAAGGTCTTTAGACAAAGATCCTTTATTTTTACTGCTGTGGCTTGCTCCCATCTGGCCAGTGAGGAGCCCTTATAGCGAGCAGTGAACTTCCAGCAGTGCAGATAAACCAGTATGAAAAGTGAGAAAACAATAACCATCTGCTCTGATTTACTGCAAAAGAGAGAACTCCCAAATCCTCCCTCCTTTTCCCTGGCTGCAAAGCTGTGGCTCCTTTTCAGCCCTGGCAAGCCATGCTTAGCATGAATGAAATGGAAGACGTACCACAGGACACGGCTGATCCAGTCCGGGAGGGCCTGGTTCCCCCTTCTGTCCTTTGGCCCCTTTTCTCCCTGGTATTCCTCGTTCACCCTGTCAGCACAACAGGAAGATATCAGGAGCAAGGGGAAGAAACACCTTTGCTTCATGACTCACAGCACTTGCAAAGTCCCAGTCCTCACCCAGAGTAGGGACACTTGCACAAGTGTGACCTCAGCTGAGTAGTGAAATCACTGTGAAAATCTTCAGTTAAAGCTGGGTGGAAGTATTGTAATAGATAATTTTATAACAGATTGACTAAATGACCAGTTTCTGCTGGAACCCAGGTTGGTGTCTGACAGCAAGTGGGAGCAGCAGCTTCCAGCCTCTGCCCTGTGCTCAGCTGGGCTCCTGGCTCCTGCTGGGTATCCTTTTGTTTAAGGGTCCCTGCAACAAAACCCTTGACTTGGATCCATTTTCAAGGTCTATAAACCAAGACCAGCGATTCTTTGCAACCTGAAGCTGTCAGGCTGCTCCATTTCCCCACAACAGTTGTGCTGGGATGGGGGCAGGCTTGCCAAAACCCTTCCAAGTGGGTAGGAATTAACTGCCTGTCCTGCCCTACACGGGGAATGTGCAAGTCCTTGGGCTGCACAGAAAGTCTTTCAGCACTGGCCCCCGGGGCAAGCAGCACTGCCTGCCAAAAAGAGCAGCCTGTCCTGCCCCACGAGCATCAATACAGCCATAACCCACTCACCTTCTCGCCTCTTTCACTTCTCTCTCCTTTCTCTCCTCTGAGACCTGGGAAACCCTGTCACCACAATTTTTAGGTGGGAAAAAGGAAAAAAAAAAAGTTTTGTAAGTTTAGTGTGTGAATATCCTGACATCTCAGTTCAACAGGAGCCAACTCCAGCCATCAGCCCGTCCTGCCATGGTGAAGAACAACATTTTCTTCCTGTTGTCTTGGCATGTCAGCAGTTTCTTGGGAAAACTGGAGTGTTTCACCACACTCCAGTAACATTACAGCTATTAGAAATTTTCATTTCCCTGAATCAATACAAATGTTCTCAGTTGGAAAGGGAAGCCCTGGCAGCCCCTTTAGGTGAGCAATTCCACTGTGCAGTGGAAGGAGCCCAGGCACTGGCCTGAATTCAGCCCTTTCCTACAGCCATCATTCCATGGGCATTGTGTTTAGGGGGGAGCTGTCTATACAGTGTTAGCTACATATTTTCCCAACAATCTCAAGTTACATGCGTGTTATTTGTGTTTCTACATGAATAATTAATGGTTTCCATACTCACATCCAATCCTGGCTCCCCTGGCTTTCCCTGCAGACGTAAAAATAAAAATTAAGATGTGCTGTGTTGAGTTGGTGTCGCAGACAGACTTAGATCCAGTTGGTTTAACATGATAGTGAGAGCATGGGCTCATCCAGGAGCCCCTGGGGTTGGAGGCTGCTCCTTTGCCACCCACCAGGGTAGTGCTGGTCCAGCTCAGCAGTTCTGGCTGGACTCCCCACAGCAGGATTTTACAGCCCCTGTTTTAGGATTACACCCCAATGTCCCTGCTCCTCTCCCACACCTGTGATTACCTTCTCTCCTTTGGTACCAGGTAAACCAATGAGCCCTGGAACACCTGGGAGACCCTTCAATTTAAAAGAAACAAGGCATTGGGATTGTTTCCTGTGAGACAGGTTTCTGTCAACAGCCAGAAATCAGATTTGGGAAAACAACTCACAGCAGGTCCAGTGTCACCGTGGTCCCCCTTCTCACCACTGTCACCTTTTTCTCCCTTTGCACCATCCAAACCCTGCAGAAAGGAAATGGATCAGCCAAGGAGACCTGGCAGCTCTGCCCAGGGCAGCCACCCCACGCACCCGCCACCTCCTACCCCTTCTCTGGGGTGCTCACACCCACACTGCTCTTGATGTTTTGCTCTTGACCACATCATATAAGAAAATAGCTGAAAATACAGCCTTTTGGTTTGGAAACCCTGACTCTCACCAGCCCTCAGGACTCTGTGCTGGAGGAGGGGTTTGGACTGTAAAAGTTTTGAAGGAAAAATGGCTTGTTTTCCAAAATGCCAACTGCTCAACAGTGTAACCAAGGGATGTGTTGTGACAACAGTGACAAAAAACTCAAGTCTCCGGAGCTGACAGGCCTTTGTGAGCCTGTAAATAATGCACTGGCAGCTGGGAAACTGGGTGACATTTAATTTATTGACTTACTTTAGGCCCTTGGATTCCTGGAGGACCCTGTGGGAAAGACAGTGGTGCATTTGAAAAAAACCCAGAATTTAAAAACATACCCTAAACTTTCCTTCCTAAACCATTTCTTGCTCAAATTACAGGCTGACAATGGTCAAATATTTCTTTTCAAGACAGGTGGCAGTTTATTTAGTTCTCCAATATCAAATCAAGGGGCAGGGGAACTGAAAAGGAGCACTCTGTGTAACACAGGACAATAAAGCTCTGCAACACAAGCTTTGGAGTGAGAGCCCCCAAAAGATCTGCTGAAGAAAGTGACAGGAGGCTCTGGGGGGTGGCATTATGCCACCACAGCCCTCCACACCTGGGCAGGGCTGGGATACCTTCCAGGCTGTGAATGCCACCTGAAATGCCACCTGCTTTTGAAGCACGGTCTCTCAAGGTGAACCTTGGACCCCACAGAGGCATCCCAGCCTTCCCAATGTCCTTGACAACTCCTTTTGGAGCATTGTAGGCACCAAACCCCTTGGATATCTCCATCAAAAGTGCTCTGTGTTCATCACCACCTGTATCCTCTCCCAGTGCACCTGATGGCAGAAAACTCAATGACTTGGGTGAATATAGGGGAATAAAGACACCGTCATGGTGGGGAACAGATTTTCCCATTCCACAAGGTTTTATCTTTTCTCCATCCCATGAAACAACTTGTTTTTTTGCAAAATGAGCCACGAACTCTGATGTACTCTCCTAAATCAGGTGCTTTCATTTCTCCAAAGACAGATCAGACTGTAGCACTTCCCTGATTTTTTAACCAGACTCAAAACAGCCCACAATGATTAAACAGAACAAACCACCCTTGTCCTTATCTAATCTCATACAATAACAAATCTGCAGGAATCACTTCCAGAGTCCTACCATAGGGCCGGGTAATCCGGGGGGTCCGGGCTCAGGTATGATCTGCAGAAGGGAATTAAACAGCTCGTTAACAGGGCTGGGCAAGAGAGAAGGTGGTTCAGGAAAGGAAACCTCACAAAGCCCAGAATCATGATTTAATACCCAATTAATTCCAACAGCAGCATCCAATATCTCTACCACCAATACAAAATATAAAGTAACTTTGTAGTGCCAAGTGAGCAAGCTGCTCTTCCCTAATGAATAAACCCCATTTAAATGCTTCTGAAAGTTCTTGTAGAAAACAGTTGGGTTTTGCTGGATATGAGACTGGTGGGTCCATCCTGCACCCCCAACTTTGCCTGATCCTGTGTCATTAAAGAGACTTTATGTTGTCAAGATCTTACATGATTATTCTGCAGACATGGTGATCCAGTGTCTCCTTTTTCTCCTTTGTCTCCTTTTGGCCCTTCTGCTCCCTGAAAGATAAAAGCGTAACACTGATGTGCTGCATCTTCCAGGAAAGCAAAAGTGAGAGAAAAATAGGTTTGTCTCCCTCTAAACACCAGCCTTGGCTCAAGCAAAGCTCATGTTCATCTCCAGGGGACTTTGAAGAAATATTCTCTCCTCCTTGATACATTCTGAATAAGCTGATTAGAAATGGAAATTCAAAGCTCCCACCTTCACCAGCTCCACAGTAAGGCTTAAATCAGCCAACCCAGCCCCATTCTGAGCATTTGCAGAAATCAGTGCACGAAAGAACCAGGAGCAGAGGGACAGGGACAGACACAGGGACGTACCGGGGGACCTGCTGAGCCCATTTCTCCTGTCTCTCCTTTCTGCCCCATGATCCCCGCGCTGCCCTGGTCACCCTTTGCTCCTTTGGGACCCTGCCAGCGGAGAGAAAACAACACGTTTAGGAGAAAACTCTGAAAATAACCCCCCACAACAGCCACTTTTGCCTTTCTGCCGTTTCCCTCTGCATCGCAGCGTGAGCTCACCAGAACATGTTTTAACGTTCAACCTCACAGATGCTAATTTTGAGGGCGCAGCAGAATTTGGCTGGGCTGCAGGAGGGATTGCAGCCATTTGGGGTTGGGAAGGTTTACAAAAAATTTTGAGACAGCATCTGATGAACTGTTTGTAAAAGGAGCCCCTTTAGCTCGGCAGACGAGCAGCATTGGCATGCCCAGAGCAGAGCAGGGGCTGCAGGCAAAGGGCCATCAATTCAGGGAGACACAGCTGACACTGCACAGCAGAGCTCACTTCTGGCAGGCTGGATTTGCTTTGCACAGATACATAGGAAGCTTCCTTTTCATTTGGCTCCTGGCAAGGTCTCGCTCAATCCAGCCGTGCCCCGCTCACCTTCTCACCATCCATTCCAGGTGGACCTGGCCAGCCCAGCTCTCCCTGAAGGGACACAAAGAAAGGGGAGCCCATGGTAAATTAAATTGAGAACTCATCTCGGGAGAGCATTTTGCAAGAAAATGAGTTATTCACACACAACTGTTGTGGTTATGGGTTTGCCTCTGCCAGGCTCAGGACCAAGGAGGTGTCAGTGACACACCAGCATCACCAGCCGATCTGAATATTGACATAGAGACCTCAAAAGGCACTGAAATCCTGTCCCATCCCATTCTTTCCAGAGATACTTTTCTGCAAATTACATCCTTCTTTTTAAGAAACTACAGCTGGCTGGAGGTTACAGACTACTGCTTGTGAAGCAGGAGGACAGCAGGTCCTGGGACATGGTGCTGGAGCAGTAGGCAGCACACAGGGAATGAGGGTGGCTCAGCACAGCCGTGGGACTGCTAGCTCCTCTCACAACTGCTTCTCCCACTTCTGCCTCCTACCACAGACTACAAGGTGGTCTCAGATGGGCTGGGATTTTGTCTGTCGAGTGTGGGACTGGGACTGGATTCGTTTCTGGGACAGCATCCTCTGGAAGAGGCTGAAGGCCAGAGACAGGTCAAAAAAATTTTGGCTGTTGTGCAAGACACCTTTTTTCAGCCAGAGGAAGGGCTAAATAACACACATAGCCTCAAACTCCTCTGCAGGCAACTTCAACTGCCTTATTTTGGCTTGGGAGACTCTTCATGGAGAGCTACTAATGACCGTGTCGCTTGGCAGAGGTCAGGCTCACCTTGGGACCTGGAGCGCCTTGGGGGCCCGGTGGCCCTTGGGGACCTGGTGGACCCTGAAACACAGCAAACAAAACAGGCTTGGTCATGACTAGCATGAACATGGCACGCTGTCCCCGTGCTGTGGGGATGAGCTGGGAGCAGCTCCCAGTCAGGATCTGCAAGAGACACTTGGGTGAGTCCAATGGAGATGAATTCAAACACTGAGATGAGCTCAGCTGACACAGAGTGACCCAAGGCCCCTCTGCCACGGGGTTGTTCATGCAGAACAGAACACAATGGCAGCGAGTCAGGGTGTGCAGCTGCAAAGACATGGGTTAAGAGGCAAAATGCCTTTGGCTGGAGGTGTGACCCCAAATCTGGTAGTCTCTTTCTTCCATCCTGCCCGCTCCAACCTGCCAGCCTGGGAAGCAGCATCCTGCTGAAAACAGCGTCAGCCAGCCAGGGAGGTGCAACTAAAGAGGGGAAACAAAGGGGTTTGTGTGAGCACTAACAACAGGAAAACCTTGCACACTTAAGTAATTTTTCCTGGGTACTGCTGGATGCAAAGACCACAAACCACCTTGAGATGAACAAATATTTTCCAACTTGCAAATTACTTCAAGCAGCAAAATTTGATGAAAATCAGAGGAAAACCAAACCAGTATCATATCCTCAAGCACCTTTCTCCATGGCTGCACACCCAAATGCTGTTACATTTAGTCACACTGGAAGCCTTTCCAGAGCCATGCCCCTGAGACAGGTCAGTGCACAAACACTGCAAACAGCGAATAAGCAGGAAAACAGCAAAGTTAGTGAGGTTCAGCGATGTGTCCCTCAGCAGTCTCTGCATGCAGAACATGGGACAGGGTCTGGGTCCAGCAGATGAAGCCTCCAGACGTTTGATGGAGCCTCTCCAACCACTGCACTCCACAAACTCCACTCCCAAAGCTGCGTGCCACGCGGACATCTGGCAAACGGAAATTACCAGCACTTTGTGTATCCCTGCAGCCTGTTATAAAACAATTAGGATGGTTCTCAAATATGTCTGTAATTAAGTATTTATTCTATTCAGCTTATTTCACCCTAATCCTAATGACAAGGTCAGGGCACTCTTCAGTTGGGCAGGTTGAGGTACCATTCCCCTTCCTCCCACGTCCCGACTGCTGCTTGCAGAGGATGTGCAGTGACAAGGACAGCTCCACGCCATGCCACAGGAATCACACCCTGCTGCTGGCAGCATTTAAGCTGTAATGTGGCTGCTCACACTCTTTGCATCAGGTGTTCATGTCACAGGTTGTATCAGGTTGCTTTTACCTGCAGAATGTTAACTCACATCCCACAGCTGGATCCCATGACCTGAGCTCACAGCCTCAAGTTCCAGCACTGTTTTTGCTGCTACACCCTAAATATCCTCAGCCCCCAGATGCAATCAGCTCTTTCTTCCCTCCCAACCAGCTCTGAGCCAAGACAGAAATCTCAGGAGCCTGAGACAGAGGACAAGGATGGACACATTGTCACAATGTCACCGCGGCAGAGCTTGGCAGATTTCAGTCCTTTCCCTCGAACTGCAGCACTCAGCCTTGGTGCAGGGCTCACCTTGAGTGCATCCAGGATTCGGCCGTCGTAGTCGATCACAACGGTGTCTCCTTGTTCCCCCTTCAGCCCGGGGGGACCCTGCAGCCAGGGATGAATCCTATTTAATGTTACAGCACTGAGAGGAGGCTGGTATGAAAGCAAAGACCTGACATGCAGCGTTTGGGGGTTATCACCTTACAAACACCACGGGTTTAACCAGTCTTTAGTCTGACAGCTGGAACTGTCAAACCTCAAAAGGCCATCAATTTGTGAAATGGAGAAGTGTGTAAAAATCCTCACTTGATTACCGCTATTCCCAGCTTCCCTCTTGGAAAGAAAAGGGCCACAGGATGGTCATGTGGATAGGAAAATTGGACTTGACTGATTTCCCATGTCAGCATTCAGTACCTGTGCGATCATTGTTTAAGTATGCACCATCTCTATTTTCTCACACTGATCTGATCCTGGAGCGATTCATCCACATACTAAGCAGAAAGAGGTGGTGGGGAACAGCTAAGGTTGAGACAAATACACAACTCCAAACTGAAATCATGAACATCCATACCCGGGGTCCAATGGAGCCAATTCCTCCCTTCTCACCAGGTTCACCCTGAAAATCAAAAATCACATTTTTTTTCAAAGAGGCCAAGGAAAATATAAAATATTTATCCTAAAAATACTGCACCCACCCATAAAGATATGCTTTAGACTAAGAAAAATATGACACCAACAAAGGACTGCTTCTCCTCACAGAAAATAGATTTGACCTGAGAGAGAATATATTTTGCAAAAAATAATGTTGGTGTAACAACAAGAGAAGTAAGAGAAGGTGTCATCACGGGGGGAGTGGAGTGGGCAGCTCGGGGCTGAGCTCCCTGGATGGGCTGTGCTGCTCACCAGCTCCTCTCTCTGCTCCGAGCCTGCCGGGCTCCAGCTCTTTGTGCTCGTTCCACATGGCTCCCTTTGCTTTAGGCTGAGTTTTGCATGTGGAAAGTTTCAGCTGAGATGCTTAAACCAATTTCAAGGGTGAGTTCAAGGAAAAGTTCTGTGCCAAGTTGTTCCTTTTCTTCTTCCTCTTTTTTATTTTTTCCCCCTCCCCTCCTTTTCATAATTTTTTCTTTTTTTTTTTTTGAAAGTTGGCAAGTTTTAGAAAGCCACAGTACTCTTACAGCAATGACCTGAAATTCAGTTCAGGATTCAAAAGATGTCCCATTTGTCATACCCATGTTATTCCCCTTGCTGACCAAATTAAAGCTCTCCAAAAAGTAAAAAATGGTAAAAACCCCTAAATTCAACCAGCACTGCTACTATGGTTCTAGAAAAATATTACTAAGGTTCACCAGAGCCCACTTTCTTCCTCACACACACTTTCTTGCCCAATAAGGGATCACAACTCTTTGATATAGAAAATATTAGTGCATCCAGATCCTACTAAACATAAAGCAGCTGAGGGTGTCTGGGTCTCCTGGCCACCACTTAACAAACCCAGACTGTCTAATTGCATCTCTCAGCAGTTTTGGAGGTCAGGAGGACAGGACACAGCTCTCAGGTGCTTGGGGCTCTGAAGCAATGCCACAGCCATCAATAACATGGGATCAAAATGTGACCAGAGTTCTACCTTTTCTGAGGAAAAAGGCAATTCAATGGAAAATGTGCAAGTAGATGACTTACAAACTCTTGTACTGATCTCTGCTTGAACCCAGCTTTCATCAAATCACCAGCAAAAGGTAAAATACTCTTAATATCCCTCATTTTGTGTCAGTTTTAGCACTGTATGAGCCTTTCAGAAGGCAAAGGCCCAAATCACACAGCTGGAAGCCTTTGCCTCAGCAATGCTGTGCCCAGAGATCCAGCTTTTCCTTACCTTTAGTCCTGGGAAGCCATCTGTGCCGTTCTCTCCCTTGGGACCCACGCTTCCTTTTTCTCCCTGAAAACAAAGCCATTTCAACAAATGATATACAGGGAGGATGGAGAACACATTTCTTCAGGTTATCATTTTCTTGTTTTATCTTCCTTTTACATACACAAGGGAGCAAAGCTCTGCTTTTAGCCATAAAACACATCACCTTGCCCAGGTGCAAACAAGGAGTTTTTGAGATAAAAATGAAGCTTTCAGATTCAGCAGCTTGGCTGTGGGTGGTGTGTTCAGCCATGAAGCTGGCCCTAAAACTGCAACATGGAATCATAAAATCACAATGTTTTGTGTTGGAAGGGGTCTTGAAGATCATCCAGTACCAACCCCCTGCCATGGGCAGGGACACCTTCCACTGCATCAGGTTGCTCCAAGCCCTGTCCAACCTGGCCTTGAACACTTCCAGGGATGGAGCAGCAACAGCCTCTCTGGGCAACCTGTGCCAGGGCCTCACCACCCTCACAGTTTGTTGATCTTTTTCCACATCAGAGGAGAAATGTTTCTCAACCTGCCCTGACTGTGATATGGTGCCAAAAACCAGGCAGCAAAAGATGCTGCTCAACACATGCATTAGATGGACACGGAGTAGAACGTACCTTAGGGCCCACAAGTCCTGGCTCCCCAGGGAACCCATCATCACCCTGATGAAATAAAATATAAGAAGTGAAATACACAGAGCTTGTACACACTTACCAGGTTCCAACACATCATTTCACCTCACTGAGTGTTGCACTGACCTGAAACCCACTCAGGTTTGCAGGAGACCAGGGGAGAGCTGCAGCAAGGAGCCCAGGAGGTTACAGTGTGGTCCCCTGCTCCCACCCATCCCTGCCTCTGCCTCCCCTGCTCCTGGGAAAGTGGATGGGCATCTTCCAGAATTTGGTTACATCAGCCCCTGGCAAAGGTCTTCTCCCACCTTCAATAGAAATATTGAATTTCTTTAGGCCTTTTGGGTCCCAAAGACCTCCTGGAAGCTGCCACCCATCCTCATGGACTTCATCACAAGTCACCAATACCCTCTGCCAGGAGAGGTTTTCTGGTTTTGCTTGTACTTTGTTGTTCTCCTGGAGTAAAACCACTTCATGGGTGCTGAAGAGATCAGTTTTACCAGCCAGTTATGAAATTTTTAAGCCAAATTCTGGCCTGAAAAACACCCATGGCCAAACCTATTTTGGGGCAAATCAGTAAGAGGGAAAGGCTGGGCCCTGTCAGTGGTTTGACTTCACTGAAAGGCAGTGATTTATCCACTTCTCAACGGCACCACCGGGAGAAAACGTGGGGAGCTTGGACATGTGAATCTCTCACAATCTTCAATGCCACACCCAAGCAGCATTCTGGGCCTTCAAGGGCACATTTCCCACGGGGCTGCAGTGCTGCATGGTGATGGCCATCCCACGGATTTCAAACCCATCCCAGGGCCCCTGGGCAGAAAACATCCTCCAGGCACATCTTGGTTCATTGAATTACTGGAGAAAAAAGGCTCAAGACCTACTGCTTTGCTTGGCATTTGCTGTTTTATTCTTTGTCTATTGGGCAGATGTGGCTGCAGCTTCTGGCTGGCTGGTGGAAATGAAAGCCAGGCTGCAGGCACAGCCGTGCCCAGCTCCAGGACAGCGTGGGCGAGAACCCAAGGGAACACAAGGGAAGGGTTGCTGTGCACAGCCACAACCACAGCTTCTACACCAGTCTCTGGCAATGGTTGCCCTAGCCAAGCACAGAGCAAAGCAAAGAAAAAAATTTAAAGTAATAATTAAAAAGAAAAAAAAAAATCACTATTTTACCTTTTTCCCTTGGACACCAGGCTCACCCTTCAACAGCAATGTCAACAGAAGAGAAAGAAATTTAGGGACATAACAGAAAATAAAGCCAATTATGTGGATAGTCAAAATTAATTTTAAAATTAATTTTAAAATTAAAGTACTTGGCTTGTGCTGATCATATTTTACCCCCTGAAATGCAAGAAAGCACATTCCCACAGCACAGCAGATTCCAGCTCCCTGCAGCTCCCTCCACCCCAATTTCCAGGTTTGAGCATGGACAGTGGATGTGATATTGAGGAAGTGACACATTCAGACTTTTACACTCCCAGTCAATGCCTTGAAATTTTATATCTGATATATACAGATGAGTTCAAGTCCTCTACAAAATGCTTATTTTCATCCCTACCCCTCTTATGCAGCATTATTTCAAGAATTCACATTAAAATTAGACAGATTATTACCCACCTTTGGTCCTGGAGGTCCTCTGGCACCCTGTTGAATGTAAGAGTGATTGGTTTACTTGTTTGACAACAAAGTGTAACAAGATTAAAACATTTCTAAGAGTATTCTGATTCCAAGAAAAAAAAAAAAAGACACACATGTCAAGTTCTCATCTTCCCTTACAAATACAGCTGTGTTTGTTCTCTGTGCTCCAGTAAATAATATCCTTTTATGGCTCATGTATTTTGTGTATAATGAGCACCTTTTTATCCAACACTGACCTTAGCAAATTGGAGTTACAATACCACGTGGCTTCAGAGGGACAGAAGTCAGGATACAGGAGCACCACATCCCTCCAGAACAGCCAAGGGGACACAAAAACTGGCCTCTTTTCTCCCCAGGGCACAGGTAGCCCTGGACAAACATCCATTTTAGGGCACCCATAATTTTATGTGGGTTTTTTGTCCTCCATAAGCAATGACACAAACCAGTGAGCTGAAGGGTGACGTACAGTGAGGGTGAGGGGCACACACACAGATGCTTCTGGGCAATACTGACCATGACTCCATCCTCTCCTGGCTCGCCTTTGAAACCCTGCAAAAAGTAAAACGACCAGCATTGAAACTATTACCTCTCATTCTCCAAAATACTCAGCAATAATTAGAATGTTTCACTGTGTTATGCTTCAGCCTATTTTTTTATTAAATAAATTGCCAGTGGTCTTCGGATTTGCAGCAGGTCATCCAAAGGGTACAGACTGGGGAAGAGATCTCCCGGCTCTGTGAGTTACAACCAGCACCTGCAAATACACACCCCAGGTCCAGCTCTTCGCTCCAAATCTTGAGATGGAAGGTCTCCTCCTGCTCCCTTGCCCCATACCCCAAGGCTTTGCTCTATGAGCAGCCTTTGGAGCCCAGCTGTGGCTCAGGCTGGGGACTCAGTGGTTGTGGTGGCAGCACTGGGGAAGGGGACACCCTTCACCCTCCTGTCCCTCTCAGGGTGGGAACTGCCTGCCGTGTGCTCGCTGCGCGTCTCCCGTCCTTACAGGGGGGCCTGGAGGTCCTCTTGGGCCATCCTTTCCCGTGTCACCAGGAGGCCCCCGGGCACCTGGGAGTCCTGGTGGACCAGGGGGGCCCATGGCTCCATCTCGACCTTGATCACCCTGGAAGAAGTTCACACAGACATGGTGAGACGAAGCAGTGTTGGCAAGGGGCGTTCTCAGGGTGTCTACAACACATGCACTGCATCCCTGGGCCACCAGCACCCTGGGCTCTGCTGTCCCAGAGGAATTTAACTGCAGCTTCCAGCTGGGAAGCTGAAAGTGAACTCATGGCCAGTTTATGCCATTTGGGTCTGGTTCCTCAGCCAGGATTGTGCTCAAGGCCTTCCAATGAGATTTAATCTCCTTAAGCCCTTACCCAGTGACTGTCTGCACGGAATCTACCAACCCAACAGCACCCAGAGCAACACAGGCCCACAACATGCTGGCAGGGAGCATGCACACACTGCCATAGCTCAGTGCACCACACCAGAAAACCACACAGAGAAAGTGGCAGTGCTTCATCTCATCCTTTACACACAGCCAAGGCCACGTGTGAACATCGCGGGCCGCTCCCACCCTGCGGTTTTTGGGTGCAGAGAACACGCTGTGTCCCTGTGGCTGTGTGGGTTTGCTGGGTGCCATTCCCAAGGGGAGCATCCCGTGGGGCTCCAGGCTGGGTGTCAGCTCCTGGCCCCCCAGCAGCCACCACAGCCCAGCCCCGGGGCCGTGGCCCGGCCCATCCATGCGGCCTCACAATGGGAAAGCCTCACGGAAAGGCCGCCTCGTAAATCTTGTAGCGACATCTGGCAGTCAGAGGGCTGTGTTTAATATGTGGTCCACCCTCAAATCAGGGACAAGTGTGGGATTTTTCAGAAGTCCTTAAGTGACTTAGCAGCACAAGTCCCATGGCCTTTCAACAAGATCTGGGCCCCTAAATCACTTGCATCGTTTTTTAAAGCACCCAACTGCAAATGCTGAATGCTGCAACCAATTATGTCAAGTTAAGTCTCCCACTGAATTTTTCCTAATTACTATGTCACATTTAGAGTTCAAGGATTTTGATTACTCTAGTTTTAATGCATTTTATTTTACAATACCAACGTTGTTCATATCAACATTTTTAGGACTTTGCTGCTTGATTCCCAAATCTCACAAAGAACCAAATGTTAAAACCCATTAGTTTTACATCTCTCTACTTTGACAACACCTGCCCCCTAAATTCCAATGGGATTTCACTCAAGCATGCTCCCAACAAGCATCTCTAAATACAGACATGGTCGTGGCAATTTAAAATAGCAACAGTGCACTGTCAGCCAGAAAGAAAAAACAAGAGCAGCTCAAACAATCACAGCAAAGCAGTGGCAGCAGATTTGGTGTGTACCTTGAGCACTCGCCGGCTAAAGACAAGCTGATCATTAGCCAGAAATCCATGACTGAGGTGGGGAAAAACCATCTGTATCCAGGGAAAGTGGGAGGCAGAAGAAGAAAGAGCAGCAGTTCAAGAGGAAAGCACAGCAGAAGAGTGAGTTTGAAAGACTGTAGCAATAGATAACTTTTTTTTTTTTTTAATAATTAGTTGATATATTAGAAAGTAATAGCCTAGGTAGCCAACACTGGTGGGTTTAAGGTTCTAGATACACTGGAGCTTTGTAAGCAGGACACAGACTGAGGGAAACAAGTATTTTTTCACTAGTTTACTGCACAATAGGACATTCAAAGCAGCTGGGGCAAGGATTCCCCTACTGCAGAATAAAGAGTATTATTCCAGTAAACCCCACAGGGGATGATACATCCCAGCATTTCCCTGAGCCCAAATACTGTATTTGTTTTCAGAGGCTCAAATGAATACTGATGTATTCCCAGCCTGCAAATTGCAAATAAATCTCCCAGATTTATATGATGCAAAAACAATGTATTTAGACCATGTCAGTAGTCATTGCTATTGTCTTTTAGCCTTTCCACTCATCTGTCTAGGGAGAGGCAGTAAGACATTTCCTTTCTCAGGACACCACGTGCATCTCCCTTTCCCCCATCCACTCATCCCTGCCCACATCCATAGGAGAACCAAGAGGGTGGAGTGAAGCCACAAGAAGCCCTGTGGAAACACACAGCAAATCCTCCATGGATTTTTGGAGGTCTCTAAGGAACAAACCTCTTGTCCAAATTGCCTAGGAGCTTTTAAACCTTGCACACCAATAACAGATAACCTCAAACCTCAATTTTGGGGTGAATAGTGCACTGGCAAGGCCACCTCCTGCCCAGCCTCCCAGCACAGATATTTTATCACCATCATGTCAAGAAGAGAAGGGAAAAGTAAAGTGAGATAGAAAAAACTAATCAACCCCTACCAAGAACTTTTTTCAAGATGTAGAGAGAGGCCTTAAGCTCAACATTCAGTTAAATGCAGCCATTTTTGGGAAGTACAGCACTGAAATACCAAGAAATCGAAATTAATGGGGACACAGAACACTTGCACGTGGCCAGATCCTCCAAATACTACAGAAACCACCAAAAAGACTCTACTGAGAGCAAAGGGTTTTGTGATAAACAGAAGGGACACAGTTCTGGGGCTCATTATGTGCATAAAGTACACAAGAGCATAAAGTGGGATTTTCATAAAAGCCCAGAGAGCAAACCAGGAATTGACTTTTTTTTCTTGTCCCTCATACTGGTAAGCATCATCCAAATAAGCATGTTCCAAGCCCAACTCTATCTGTTTTAATGGAAAATAACAATCTGCATTTGCTCTGAGGCCAAACACACCATATCCCACCAAATCCAGCCATCACACGTTTAATTTTAAACAGCCCCTGTTACAGATGGGCTCATGGAAGGTGAACAGCCCTGAGGAATAGTAAGCAGAGAGACACCATCCCTGGTCCAAGAAACATCCAGGCCATAGAGAGCCGGAAGAGGGGCTAAGTGTGATGGAGTTACATGTGCCTGCTCCACACTTCCCAAAGCATCTGGTTGCAAGGCACTGGGCTAACAGGCCATTGGGTCTGACCCCGTGCAGCAATGGAATACTGGAGCACAGAAACCCTGAACACTGGTAATTTCCAGCTTTAGAGTCCTCGATGTAGCCATTTCAACATAACCCTCCAAAATTAGCAAATAATAAAAGTATCCATAGGTGTCTGTTGAGTGGCACAGAGAGCCCTGCAGGATGCTTCCTGTGCTGAGTTTTTATCTGCAGTGTGAGCTTGGCAAGCACTTAAAATTTTGCAGATAATAAGGGAGAAGAAACTCTTTTTATGTCTGCACTGTGGCTGCAGAGTTGGTTCAGCCATGCCCCCGGCAGCTCCGGATAAAGAGATGCTGCAGCCATCTCCCTCAGCACTGGCCACGGGCAGGCACGTGCCATGTGGGCCACTGCAGACAGAGCATTTCTCTCACCAGCTGAAGCTCATTTTCCCCCTCTGGAGAGCAAAGCCGGTGCTGCTGCCACAGGCACTGTGCATCCGCTGGCCCAGATGTGCAGAGATTCCCCAACCCCATCATTTGTCTGAACATCTCATCTGTCAGTACAAACAAGATCACCCAGCGAAGTTCATAAATCCAGAGCAGTCGGCCCAGTGCCGGCTCAGGGAGCAAGTCAGGTTTATAAAACCAGTCCTTTCCAGGGGTGCAGCAACATATTTGATTGTGAGAGAGAAGCACAGGCACAAATATCAGGGCACAGCTGTCCCAGCCTTGGCAGCACCCTGCTTCAACTCCCTCTTTTCTCCCAAGAGCAGAGTGGATCTGTTATTGATTTCTCCCTGTAAATACACTTCCATGCATTCTGTCAGTACATTTGGGCACACTTATTCCCCATCCTGAGCAGGTGAGGCTGCAGAGCATCCTCCCTCATGCTGCTTACAACAATGAGCATTCAGCGATTAGGACAACCCAAGGTGATCTCCTTCCTCAGCTTTCCAAAATCCCCCTCCAACATCTGCCATCAGGCACACTCCCACATGTAATAATCTCTGGTTTTGTCCAGGCTGGTGGCAGGTGGCTATTACAGAAAGAGAAGCAGGGCAGACATGAACATATTCAGTAGCTAATCCCTAATTGCCATCACCTCACTCCCACCACAGACAGTCCCTCCAAAGCCACCCCAAGGATTATTCTCTTTTAATCCATCATTCCTAATGGTAGTGTTTTAGTGTTCACTGACACACTCTATCCCCATTCCACCGCCCTTGGACATGCCCATTTATAAGGAAGAGGGCACTGGATACAGTCCTAGTTATTTATCTTCCCATTGATGCAGCGAGTTGCATTGACACATCTTTCAAAATCAGCTAAACAAAGCCACCACTGAAACTTGAGGAATAAAACAGATTAAATTCAGAAATAAAATGTAATCTGGACCAGATGGTATCAAGAAGTTTCGCCTCCTATTCACAACCCTGAGTGTCTGGAGACATAAAGGGAGCTATTTTCAAAGTCAGGCACCTGTTTTTAGGTCTACTTGTGCATGGTTCTGCCAGGCTTTTTTCTCTCTCTTTTCTCCCAAATTGTTTTTGAGCCTTTTTCTCACTGTTGTGCAAAAAGTGATAAATAAATCAAAAACTGAAGCAAAATCTGGACAAATGCAAATCAGGACAAAAAAAAATCACCCCAAAACGCAGCAGATTTTTCTTGGTAGATGAAAACAAAGAACAAGTGTTACCTTGAGAGCTGGTACCTGCCCTGCAAGCCCAGGCTGAGCCTGTCCCAGAGCATCTCCTGCAGCAGGAGGTGAGTTCCACAGCACCTGGTAGCACAGAGCCTTTGGAGCCTGAGCAGCACCTCCTCTGGCATCTCCCGAGTCACCAGCCCCAAAGTCACCCACAGCCCTGGCCAAGGAGTGAAAACTCATGTCCCTGTGCTGCTGAATCACCTCTTAAAGCCTCTTCTGAGTGCGTGGGTGGGCACTTGGACAAAGTGAGACCTTACACCGAGCCCCTCCTTCGCTACACGGGCCGTAAATCTATCTGGGACATTTTAGGGGCCCTCTGAGCCCCAGGGTGACATTTCCAAACACACCCAAGGCAGTTGGGAGCTGCTTCAGAATATGACACCAACTTCATAAAGTGATTTTACAACCTCCGGGGAAAGAAGAAAAATGTCTCTGAGGCATCTCTACTCAACATTAACCACTGAGGTCCTGGTTATGTTTCCAGCAATGGTATCTAACCCAGGTCAGCCAACTCTTGGGTGCCACCTCCAAATCCAGCCTCTGCACGGTCACCTGTACACCAGGATTCCAACACATCCCCAGTGGGGTTTCCAGCAGGTGCCCATAACCCACAGACAACCACACCTCAGGAATTCCTCTGCAACAGAGCCCACACCTCGTGGTGAAACCTCTCATCTCATCCCCAACATGGGCCACATCCCCATTCTGTCCTGTGGAGACACGTCCTGATTTACCTCAGTAAATCTCAACTTCAAGCAGTCCATGAGAGCTATTTCCACAAAATTCCATTGATTTCTGTATGCTATAGCCAAAAGAGTTTTCCCTCATCATACAGTTACTTTAAATCCTTTCTTTTCAAAGGCAGCCTGGATATCACCTGGATGTCATCCTGCTCCCAGATGGGGAGCTCAGCAAGGGAGGAGGAATGTTCCATCCTGCACAGCTCTGTGCTGGACCTCTCCTTGGGACACCAGGTCCTACCCCCACGTACTGGTGCTCTAATGCCAACAAAAAAGGAGTACAGCCTCAAGAGAAACTTCTAGAGAAACATGGAGTCTGTCTCTGACATGGATGAGGAAATCAGGGATGAGAAAGTTCAGTAGAAGCAAAATCCTTCATGAGGTACCCAAAGATCTTCGCTTTCTTTTTCCTCATGGCCAAAGTTAGAAAAACCACCACCACAAAGAGCTGCAAAAGCAAAATTAAACATTTCCACAACTGTTACCATACTGTTTGCAGCAAGGTTGCACAAAGCTTTGTTTTGTGCAGTGACTAAACCCAACCAGATTTTAGAATAAATCAATGTGCTGTGTCACTACCTACCCTTGGGCCGATGTCTCCTGCTTCCCCCTGCAAATCAGGAAAAACAGCAAAGGGTCAGAGTTCAAATGTCAACCCCGAAGAACTGGACACGGGTACAGCACACAAGGGAAGTGGCAAGAGTCCTATTGCTTAATGTATTTAAAATGAGGGAGGAGAAGGGTTGGAGACAACACAATAGGGAAAGATTCTGCCCTGGCAGGCAATGAAACAGATAATAAATCAGAAATAGCAGTTTGTTTCCAACTCTAAGGCTCCCCTAGCAACTGCTTATGTCCTTCACATGTGAAAATTAACTTCACTTTCAGTAATGACCTTCTTTGGCTGCTCTGATTTCACGGGTGTCATGCAAACACGGAGTGATGGAGCCCAGATCTCTTGGAGGAATGAGGAGAGTTTTACGCCACTCTCATGACTCTTAGGGGCTTACCAGAACCCCACAGCATGAGTGAGCTTTAACACCGTACTTGTTCCCCCTAATTTTTTGCAAATTCTTCCTGCCCTCCCCTTCCCAGGGCTTTTCCAAGAGCAGTGTGAGAACCCACTCTCACAGCTCCACATCCCAACAAAACCCAGCTGGGTTGTTGGGACAACCTGAACTTGAAGGAATTACAGCAACAGGAGGGTATACAACTGCTTCCCCAAAATCCATCTGTTAATGCAGCCTTTACCTTTTCCCCTTTTGGTCCTGGAGGTCCCTGGAAACACATAAGAAGAATCCAAGTTAAGGCACAGTAGAATCACCAATGCACATGACAAAACCAAGGAAATTGCATTCATCAATTCACAAACCTGAGCCACATTCTCTATTATTTTAAGGAATACATGCTACTATTTTAAGTTGTGCAGTGCTTGACATGAACAACGCTCTACCAAAAAGCACCCACGAGGTCCTGCCTGCTCCTGCCAGGACAGAGTAGGGAGAAGGACCAGAGCAGGGCAGGCAGTGTGACAGCAGCTCTCCAACACGTGACTCCAA
The DNA here is from genome assembly GCA_013398055.1 of Ifrita kowaldi. Taxonomy (NCBI): domain Eukaryota; kingdom Metazoa; phylum Chordata; class Aves; order Passeriformes; family Cinclosomatidae; genus Ifrita; species Ifrita kowaldi. The sequence continues at coordinate 796,863 of VZRS01012379.1, forward strand.
ATAGATGCAAAAGATATCTTGAGGCATTAAATCACTTCTAGAAAAAACACATGCTCAGCATATCATTACAACAATTATACATCTGTTTGAAATAAACAAGGAGGACGGGCTGCTTTCTTTGGCATATTTGCTGAAGGCATCATTCATCTTCCCTCTGAGCAGCTGACTGTAGGACAGGCAGGCAGAGACACTGCAGCCCCAGAGAGAACCCGAGAGCAACACTTTGATGTGTCTGCTCTGCATTTGCCTTCCAGCACAGAAAAGTACCAAATCTTGGTACCAGCTCACAGTGTGTGCTGAAGTGGGACCCAGTGGGGTGCAGTGGGGGAAGGTCAGCAGAGAGGCCGGTGGCAGCAGCATCTGCATTCCCAGGCAGCTTCCCTCCCGCTGTTTTTCTCTGAGCAAGGCTGATGGCCCCTTACTGTCATGGAAGAGATCATGAACAGTCTGGTGTGAGTCTGGCTGTGTGATAAGTTTGCTCTGTCATTGAGATTTCCCCTGCCTCTCACTCGGGGTCTCACTCCTGCCCAGCAGTGGCACCCCAGCCTGGGGGTGCAGGGCTGTGCTCTGGGGTCTGACTGCACTCCCAGCATGAGGTTTTGCTAATGAAAGCCAAGCCCTGAGCACCAGGCTGTGAGCTGGCCCTTCCTTCTTTTCTTGTCTAATGCCTTATTTCTAGATTTTATTCACATTTGTTATTCTCAGTGTTAGGATAAAAACCAACCACAACGATGTACAGCTATAACAACACACTCCCTAACTGCATAGAAATAAGTGTCTGGAGCAGCTTTTCAATTGCAAAGACTGAATGACTTTTACCCACTCTGAAATCCCACTTGGTTTAAGATCAGAATTTAAAAAGATTTCATATGGAGCCCTCCAGTGAAGGTGGTGGAAGAGAATGGGGTTTGGAGACAAAATATGGAGCTGTGACCTTCTGTAGGAGCCATTCAGTAGAAGGAATCAGAACTGGCTTGGGTTCAACTAGCATAAAAATAAAAAAGTCTGTGTTTCTGTAAAATAAGTAAGAAAAGAATGAAGCACCTGAATATCCAAAGGGCTTCCAAGCAAAAATGAAGTCAAGAGAACAGCTCATAAATTAATCCAGTCTGCTCCAAAAAGTACTGCATGGACACTGGGCACCCTCAAGCAGTTCCCAGCTCAGGTCCTTTGGAGGAAAATGGAACCCGCTTTGGGATCAATTATTTTTATGGTATCACTCTGTAGTGCCAGGAACACACAACCAAGATCACTGGCACTGCTCTTTGAATGTGCTACTGGAGTTTATTCCCCAAATTTGGCCTGATGCCCATCCACAGTCTGTGCTCGCCGAGCTGGCGCAGGGGGGGAAGAGGCAGCTGAGATGAGCTGACAGGTAAAGAAAAGTTCACTTCCAGCTGTGCTGGCCAGCCCTGGCTCAGAATTCAAACTCACATGGAGTAATTTTCCCAAGTACAATTGTCCCTTCTAAACAGTTATATATGTAGCAATAAATGAGTAATAGTTGAGATATTGCCTATTTATTGTGGAGCAGCATGAACAAAGACATGTTATATTTGGCACTTAGTGCTACTTACTGGTTTGCCATCCAAGCCAAGAGGGCCCTGAAGAAGGAAGGAAAAGAGAGTATTATTAAAAAAAAAAAAAAAGGAAAAAAATTATTTTACAGACAGCAATATCAGGCATGCTCTGAAAGAGACTCTACTTACATATAGCACAATCTTTGGCTATGATTCTATGATTTACCTAATCCTCCATCCATGCAATCCAGCAGGAAAGTTTCACAGAGGTACAGTAAGAGGCATCAAACAATTTGTGGAGTGTGAAGGAGCGTGAAAGGAAGCGACAGGATTAGTGACAGGGATAAGGTGACACTGCTCTGGCACTTCGCCTGGGACTCCCTGAGGTTTTGAAAGTGAAAAACAGCAGCAGTAAACATGCCTGATTTGGTTAAACTGAGCAGATCCACGAGTGATTCACATTGACCTTGGATCTGAACCATTTATTTTTGCTAAAGCACTCGGTTATCCCAGCTCTTCCTCAGGGCTCTTGTTTCTAAGGTTGCTGCAGGAATACGGAAAATGGTTAATTCCCCAGCATTTCTGCCACTTAAGCCATTAATTAACACCAAACCACTGAATGTGTGGGGCCAAAGGAAACATTGCTTTTGATAAGGGATGTGTGGAGGGAGGAAACATAGGTGCTCTAAGGCCAAAGCTGCCCCTGTCATCAGCTGGAGCTGACACTTTTGGGGACAAAGAGACACACACAAGTTACTGTAAATCCACTGCCTGTGGCAAATGCAAGGGCTCCACCTGCAAAGCTGAGCCTTGGGGTCAGCTCCCACTCCCTCCTGCACCTGCCCTGCACAGCCACACATGTGGAACATGCACATCCTCTTCCCAGCATGCTGGGATGAAACATCTCCCACGGTACAGCCCTGGGAACCATGAGGATCTACCAGAGCAAATGGAGTCTGGACTGTGGTACAGTGCTAAAGCACTGAAGTTCTCTGTATTTCTTAGGGAACTGATTCAGGTGAGTATTTGTAGTTTATCTTATATCTGTGATGGGGAAATTGAGCAAAGAGACAAAGGTGGGTAAGAGGAGGCCAATGGCAGCATTAAAAGAGCATTGTTCCAGCTCACAGCCATTGATAAGGAATAAGTGGCCATCGATAAGGAATAAATCAGTCTGCAGTGGCTATGCTGATGGGGCCTGGAACATGAAACTCTGGGGAACACAGCTCTGTTAGGAAAAAGAGGTAAATTCAGATGACCTGGGCAGGTCACCAGTACCTGAGTTACAAAGGCTGGGGGACCTGTACAGGAGAAGTTCATGTGAAAATAAATGGAGATTTCTTTACACACATGAGATTTCTGAAGCGATCAAACATTGGTTATATTCCTCATGTGATGAGTATTTTTTCTCATAAGGAACTATCAGTGCACAAGAGCTACACAGTCGTAATGAAAAATATAAATAAAGCAGTTGTGTCTTTTAATGCAAAGGCTTGCAGGTCACAACCAAACTACCCCAACATCTCCTCCATGCTTTTTTTCACCTTAATTACTTAGATTCTAAAACCTGGGAACGGCATCAGGTTCATGGATCTTGTTTCCTGGAGCTATGATTGTTTGAGGTGATTCATCTGAAGCTCCTGATGCAGCTCCCTGACTTCCAGAGGATCAGACATGGGATCTCAGCAGAGAACTGGCAGCACATTCAACTTCTTGGAGGACTAGAAGTCCCAGAATTATTATTTTTTTATATATAAAATGCCAGTTCTTCAGCTTTTAGCTATTCTTGTATCAGTCCACAAAGACACATCCAGAAGCAAAAACAATGGCCTATTCAGAAGATGTGTGGGGGAAAGCATTTAATGCTTGAGAGAAACAATATCCATCAGGGTTCCAAAGGGGCTCTTGGCCAGCCACAGCACTGAATGGACAAGACTAACACAGACTTTTAAATGTCTTGTTAGTCTGGGCTGGAGATTTAATTGACTCTGCTCTACCTGCCCAGCCCAATGTCTGTGGGAGCAAGGCAGGGTTCCCAAGAGCAGCCGGGGGATTTCATGGGTAGAGCAGAGACAACATGTGAAATCTGGGCTGCCTGACTTGTCTGCCTGCAAATCTCAGGAGTGCCCATGTGTTGAGAGTGTTATTGTCTTTATTTGAATTCTCTTCCATGTCATTTTAATTAAAGATGAAGCAATCTCTAATTTATTTGATAAACAAGGAACAGGAAAATAACAAGTAACCCTCTATTCCCCCACTTAAAACCAATCTCTATAGAAGTTTTCATTTTGAGTGGACAAAAATCACTTCCACTTAAATAACCAGGGAAAGTGTATGAAAAAGGAGATTTTCCTCCTTGGACATCCCAAGCAATAGAGAGCATCACGGTGCCTTCGGGCTGTGCTTTTTGCCCAGGGAGAAATTTCACTCATGCCTTCACTCACTCTTGATCACAGACCTTTGCTCTAAACCACACACACTGTGATCACAGTTCACATAATTCTTTACTCCCTTCATCAAGAGGGGATGAACTTTCTGCCTAGGACAAACACAATGCTTTAAGACAAGGTAGAGGGAAAATTCAATCCATTTCCCCCAAAACATAGTTCTGACCAAAACCATCACTGCACTGGCTAAGTGGGACAAAATCCATCAATCATGGGTACTTCAAGGAAGACAACACTGTTGGGGTCCCAGACAACCCCAGAGCCCCCTCCCAGCTGGTAACCAACTCACATCTCATTTTCTGACCACACACCAGCGAGGACCAGCTGCGTTCAGTGCCAGGCCAAACCAGCTCTGTGGGACACCCTCCCCATTTGAAAAGAAAAATTGTTGCTGTCATTTTTGTAAAGAAAATACATCTGCAACCTCTGTCTGGAGCCCTCAGGTTGCTGGGGCAGGAGGAGCTGGGTTAGTGGGGAGAGCTGGTGACACGGAGCAGAGGTGAGTGATAATTGCAGTTACACACCTTGGTTTCACCCCTCACAAAGAGTAACACAGGCACAGGTGTTCCTGCAGGAATAATGATCCATGGTGATGCAGTGGTGCATCCCCCTTTGCCATCACCCAGGGAAGGACATTATTTATAAAATGTAATATATTTCATGGTATACCTGGATGATATAGTACTTAATGATATATAGTTATACCTTGATGCTGAGAATGCAGACATGGGTCAGATAAGATGTTGAAGCTTGAGCAGAGCTTGTTACTATATCATGTAGTCTTCATGCATGCCTTGGTTTTGCCACACAACATTTCAACTTCAGAGCAAAGGGCTACATTCAGATGCATTTTAAAATAAATTCTGATATATTTTCCATTTTGTTACAGTAGAAATCTCAGAAGTCTTGAGATACAGCACCAAAATGCCACCTCTCACTGTGAAAATGAGATTCACCCATTGCTGAGACCAGCTGAAGGCTTGAGAACAGTTTTGAGCTCACCAAAAAGGGAAGATGTGGAGCTTGCAAGCTCTGGTTCACATCCAAAAGCTCTTCCAATAAATAACAAGCATTTCCCACGTACATCACTCACCTCTGGCTCAGAGCAAGCCGAGGTGCCAGCCTGGCTACCTGGCCCTCTGCCGTCCCCCGCCAGTGCCCTCACTGCTGCTGGCAGGGATGGACTTGCTCTAGCAGCGTTACAGGAATTTTAAGGGGGGGAAATATCTAGTGAAAACAACGCCAGAGATTATTAAGAGGACAATCCTTCTGAGTTGGGAAATCTTCTCTCATGGTTATTTCTAATGTTTCCTGCTCTGCTAAAAATTAGCACAGGGGTCGGAAGGAGCCCTGCAGTCAAATTTTGACAAATTCAAAGGGCTGCCTTTCCATCTCTGTGGTTTCAAAAAAGGGTAGAAGCTTATATTTTAAGGAACGAGTGAAAAAGCATGACAATATTTTACTATCCCTGCAAAGGGCCCTGGGTCATCTGCAGCACAGCCAGGGAACAGGGACCATCCCTTCCTATAGGCTGTAAATCCTCACAGGCAGGACAGTGTCTGCTGGCCACGCCGTTCCTCAGCACATTTTTGTGTGAGAAGAAAGCTTTGGCAAAAGCTGTGGGCAAGTGTGCCCTGCCAGACCCGTCACAAGGAAAGTGGAGGAAGGCAGCCAGGTTGCTGTGGCTGCTCCCAGCTTCCCAGCTGAAGGGAAAGGGGAGAAAAGGGACCGAGAAACAAAAAATTAACTGTGAGTCCTCTAAATAGCAGCTGAGAATCACTGGCAGTAACTGTGAATAAACAGAGTCCAAGAGGCTTGCTCTGGGATTGTCACCTCATCCTCCCTCCCTGAAGTCCTCAGTGCAGAAGGATCAGAAACCCTTACAAAGTAACAAATTTCTACTCCATCCAATACCACCTCTGCTGCACTAATCATTCATCCTTTCAAATGCATTTAAATCACTACATTTAAATACATGATTTAATTTATAATATTTTATTGTTTATTTTTAACCATTATTATTTATGATACTAAATAAATTTATTACTACATTAAAAAACTTGTGAAGAGTATGAAATTGGTCATACAAGGAATTACTCCAGGCACACACCACTCACTTTTGTGAGCCTGGAGGAGTCCTGGGCAGGAGGTTCCTCCTTCATCAGCCCTGACTTCTGGGTCTCTGGTGTGAGACCCCAAAATCACATCAGTCTGCAGCATGACATAACACTGGAAACATTCCTACCAGGAGCTGTCATGTTTAAGCATTAAGATCATTTATATCACAATAGTTTCATGTTTAACTTTATATATATAATATGGAGGGCCTAACTGCAATGGGATGGGGTTGCTGCACATGGAACAGCCCTGCACTTCAAAATAAATAATATTTTTTAAGCATGAACATGATTATCAACAAACCTTTGCTAACAATTTTTCGTTTCTTTGTTTGAAAAAAACTATTTCAGTACTGTCCAACACAAATTCCCCTTTGCTCCACAGCTACAAGCAAACCAGAAACCCACTTTTCCATTACTAGATGATAGTTTTTGCATCATTAAAAAAAAAAAAAACCCAAAACCAAACTGCTTCTATAATTTTCTTACAAGCACTAAACAGCAACGTTGATGAGACGTGATTATTCTTTAATGCTTGCAAGACTAATTGTTTTCATTTGGAAACAATTTACACATGCAGGCCGCATCCTGCATGGCCTCAGAGCCAGGATCTCTTTGTTCAGCGAGAAAAGCCAATTTCTTTTTATGAGGAAGGGCATTTAAGGGTTCTCCCAAACCTAATCTCCCTGCATGCAACATCCAATCCCAGTCATGTGGGAGATCCTGAAAGATGGGGCTGCTCTGGGCCATGGGATGAGCTGAGTCCCCCTCACCCACAGAGATCCCCAGCGGCAGCAACTCTCACCTCTCTCCCATGTTTCTTTCCAAAAAGGCCACCTGAGTACACCCTGGGCATTGCCCACAGGATCTGCTGGGGCTCAGCATCACCAAAACCTCAAAGGCTCTGAAATATTTCTTCAGAGGGAACCATGTCCCACAGCCCAGGCTGCCAGCAATAAATCCCCCAACAGAGGTGTCAGGTAAATGACGCAGAGCAGCCTGATAAGAGCCAAGCGTGTGTTAACAAGGCAACAAAAAACCCCACAAATCTGTGCTCTATTCAAAAAAAAAAAAAAATCTGTCCACAGACTGCTGGGAGGCCTCTGCCCATTCTTTGATGGAAACGGAGCAGAGAGGAGCAGTAATTTGCTAAAAAACTTCACCCCTAATGCAAACCAGACGGCTCTGCAAGGGAGCAGCCACCTCGGAGGCCGGGCTGGTCCCCGCCGGGCATCCGGCAGCCATGCAGAGCCAGCCTCTGCAGGGAGAGCCCATCTCCCTTCCACGGGGCACGGACGCTCCCAGCACTTCTGAAAGCCTTGGGAAAGAAAGAAACAAACAGACAAAACCAGAAAAACCAAAGCCCAACCCTATCCTCACAACGCTTTGGGGGCTGCGCTGGGCTCTGCCCACTGTTCAGCCCCTCCTTTGCATCACTAGCCTGAGCTCACTAGAGTGCTTCAGTTCCCAGCTGTCTTCCAGACATGTCAACCACATTCTGCAGGGTTTCAAATGAGATAAGGGACCTTTTTCCCTGCAGGAGCTGCCTCTTCCTTAACCACAAGATGTGCTGCCTTCTGTCTGTGCACAGAGCTTCCTCTTTGTTTTGGATGTCTTCTCAAAGATGCTCAAGAAAAATGTCTGGATTCAAATCTAACACTGACTGGTCCAAAGAGGTGGCAAACAAACACTGGGGTGGTAAACAAACACTGGGCTGGAGCTGCACAGGGCACTGCTTGGGTTGTTGAGGAAGGTCACTTGGAGATGCCAAAATAGGGCCACTTTGTTCACTTCTCCCAGCACAGTGGTTCCTGGGCCGACATGCCAGACCACCATTTCAGAGACAAGAACTCACGCATCTGTGCATCACATCACACCAGCTTTCTTCCAAAACAGCAAAGTACTTTTACAAAAGAAAGAGTCCCCCGACTTCCCCCAAATTTCCGAGGCTTAAATGAGTTCCATGTGTTCTGCACAACTGCTTTCTTCAAGCATTTGATGTCCAGTTGGGCTTTGGATATATTTTTTAATGTCCACCTATGAGAGAGGAGATGGCCTCTGAGGTGGGAATGCAATTTTTAAGTAGGTAAGTAATTATTTTGGAAGAATGTTGGCATTTCAAGCAAACACTTCAGCAACTTACTGCCTTTATAGTCTTCCCATACCAGTGTCATTCCTGGGCAACAGCTTCTGTTTGGGTTACCTCTCTTTGGTGGTTAATGACAAAACTTCTTGGTTCTCTCAGTTTTCCTCTGCCTAGACACTGAGCCTCTCTACCACAGGGCTGGACCCAAATGCACTGGAAACAGAGATGCAGACCCACCAGCTGCACTCAACACTCGAAGCAGGGAACCAGAGGAAAAGCAGCATGAGAAGCCAGAAATCAAACCTCTGCCCTGCCGGTGCAATTCGGGCTGCAAAGTTCTCCTTGCTATTGCTGTCAGCACCTTCACCAGGCCCTCTCCTCTCCCTGTCCAGAACCGCTGGAATCACAGAGGATAAATAAATGCATCTGCAATTCCTCTACTGGGTGGGATATAAGACAACTTTTTATTATCCCTGTGGAAGAATTACCTCTAAATCAAGAGGAAAATAAACTGCTGCCATGAAGAACTGGTCTTCACAAAATCGTCGTTGTTTCCACATCAGAGAGCCAGCAAATGGATGTAGCAGGAAAACACGCTGGATCTGCTTTCCCTGTTTAAAGAGGGTTTTCCCTCTAGGCAAATAATTACGTGAATTGGCCACAAAGCTGATATTAAAATAAAATGAAAAAGACTGGAACTACACAGTTTGCCTTGTAAAATGAATGTTTGCTACTTCTGTCTTTTGGGCTCTTACTGGGAGAGGTATGTGTGCAAATGTCTTTATGCACAGGAGATGCTCCTTGAAGTCTGAATATTTATGAGTAAAACATGAGAACAAACACAGGACTGAACCCTAAATTACAGTTATGACCTTGATTAGCCTAGGTAAGAAAACTAAGTACCTCACCAACAGATGCCTTCATCACACCACACAGTGTTTAAAATATCCAAGTCTAGCAATGCACAAACAGCCAAAACCCATGCAATGTGTTTTGGACACCTCAGGCAACTGTATCTGTGCATGAGCTACCACCCAAGGTCTGGAAAGCAGCTGCCTACTGCAAAAATACAGGAAAATTTGAGGTCCACACAGCCCATGACATCTGACCACATAGCATGGCCTCCCATGGGATTTCTGGCAGCCCTCCTGAAGAGTTAAAGCACTGCCTGCTGCTCTGGTTTGTGCATGGAGCAATCCCAGAGCTCCACAGGGCTCCTCCAGCCACTCTGCCAGGCTGCACCCTGAGCACACCCAAGCAGCACTTGGAGATAATTGCATAGGTGGAGACAACTCATTAAGACATCAGGCAGTTCAATTCTAAGTTACTCCTACAGTTCTCTTGTAAAACTGGTTTGTTGTTAATGCCACATCTGGTTTTCTGGCATTGCCATTTCCAAAATGCCTGGTTAAGTGCATGCCTTGGAGCTTTCTGGTAAGGAAGGAACCACAATGGCACGGAGGAGCTGCCACCAGGGAACAGGCTAAGGCATGTGTTCCTCATTTCCCACACATCATCCTGTCTGCATTCTTATTACATTTATGGGTCACACACTAAAAGCTTGCACAGACTTTCCCTGTCCAAGTTGTCTACTAAATGAAATTCTTAATTGCTGAGGGGAGAAAACCCCAGACTCCTCTGTTTATGGTCAAGGTCTAGAGCTGTAACCAAAGTCACTGTACCAGTGCTTCACTGTGCTGGGTTTTAATAAGTCAGGGAACCATCTTCCCTTCTACACGTGCTTCTTCAACCCCTTCCACAGACATCAGCCTAGAAAAACACATTTGGCTTCACTTTATGTCTTGAAAATTAATTAAAACCAGAGTTTTACCATCCTTACCAGTTGATTTCTGGTTTATGCATTACAGCTGACTTCAGTAGATAACTCTGGATTTATAACACTGCAGCCAAAGGAACATATTAGCTCACTGTCCAAAGCTCCCAAAATAAAAGTTTCTGAAGATGCTGACCTGCTTAGCTCCGACAGCATCTTAGCATGAGTTGGACTATAAATACATGAGAATGGCCTGTACAGGAGTATTTCAATTCCAACGGAGAAATTATTCCCCAAAATGAAATGCCAGCATTGAGCAATGCCTGTGTCATGATTCTTTTTCACCTGAAATCCATTAATTGATTGTATTGGTGTAGTAGCCTGTCATTAGAAAAGGACACTATCAGTCACAGAATCATGGAATGGTTTGGGTGGGAAGGAACCTTAAAGACGATCTAGGCCCCACTCCTCTTCCACTATCCCAGGTTACTCCAAGCCCCATCCAACCCGGCCTTGAACACTTCCAGGGCTGTGGCAGCCACAGCTTCTCCAGGCAACCTGTGCCAGGGCCTCACCACCCTCACAACAGAGAATTTCTTCCCAGTATCCCATCTAACCCTGCCCTCCATCAGTGGGAAGCCATTCCCCTTGTCCTGTCACTCCAGGCCCTTGTAAATAGTCCCTTTCCAGCTCTCTTGTAGCTCCTTCAGGTACTGCACAGCTGCAATTAGGATGTCCCAAAGCCTTCTCTTTTCCAGGCTGAAAAGCTCAATTCTCTCAGCCTTTCCTCATAGCAGAGGTTCTCCATTCCTCTATTTATCCTGGTAGCCTCCTCTAGACTTGCTCCAACAGGACAATGTGTTTCCTGTGCTGGGGACCCCAGAGCTGGATGCTTAATTCGGAATTATTTTCAGTAACAAGCTGCATTACTGCTAAGCAGGCAGATTATGAAGCCTTTTCTCCCCGCCTTCCCAAAAGGTTCCCACTGCTGCAAGAAATGGGCAGGATGATGCCTGGGTTCTTCCAGGCAACACACAAGTGATTAACAAAATTCAGAAGGCAAACATTATATACCAGAGGAACAAAATGAGTAACACCGCTCAACTAAAAATAAATCCCAGTATTCTAAGGGAAATGTATAAAATAGGAGACAACTCTGTTTCATATCATACTTTTCTTCTGCTAAGCCTCTTCCCTGATCTGCTTTCTATTAATGAAGACATGCACATGAAGTAACTCCCCTCATTAATCAACTTCATTCTTTTGGTTTCTTCCCACTTGAAGTGACAATCCTCCATTTGGGATGTCACGTAGCGGTGTAGCTGAGACTGATTTTAGGGATGAGTAGTAGAGGCAGATGAAACTCTCAAGAAACAGAGACTTTGGCTTCAAAAGGCCTCTCCAGTAAATGGAAAGAGAGAAGGGAATGGGTTCTGGTGAACCACAAAGGCAGCATCTCACTGGGAAAGAGGAGAAATATCATGTAGGAGAGCAACTGAGTAGTTTGAAGGCAAGTATAGAATCATCCCTGCATGAGGCTGGGAAAGAGATGGGGGCGAGGCTGGGAAAGAGGTGGGGGCAAGGCTGCTAAGAGCACTGCACAGCCACTGCTTAGAATCACAGAATCATTCAGGTTGGAAATGACCTCTAAGATCATCAAGTCCAATCATTAACCCAGCACTGCCACTCCCACCACTAAATCAAGAGCTACATCTTTTAAATCCCTCCAGGGACAGTAACTCCACCACTTCCCCGGGCAGTCCAGACCAGTGCTTCACAGCTCTTTTGGTGAATAAATATTTCCTAATATCCAATTAAACAGCTGTGTAATGCAGAGATCCTCCTGCTCTGAAAGGCCAGCTCAAAGCCTACTCGCAGTTCATCTCTCCCATCTGCTCCTCATTTTCTCCTTTTCCTCCTGCCCACATGCAGCTGCCTGCCCTGCTCACGAAAGCAGCCACAGCCCCACTGCACCAGCCCTCTGCACAGCCAACCCCTCCCTCCCCTCCCCTGCCACTCTCCCGAGGACAGATGACCCCGGCACGCTGACAGCACACCAAGCCGAGGGCAACCCCTCGGCAGCACGGCTGCTCCTTGCCTCAGGAAGCACAGCTTGGGACACGTCCCAGGGGATCCCGGTCCCGGGGCCTGGTGCTGCCCAACGAGAAACACATTTCCATCACTGTGGTGGCTGCATGTCTGCTCTTCCTCTGCTGCCCTCGTGCAAAGCTGAGCTCAAGGCAGCTGTGTGGCAGCCTGGCTCCTGCCTCACCGTGGGCATCAGAAAGGCTTTTCCCTTAACCTGCCCCCAGTATCAGAAGTTAAACTATTATCTACAGTCTTTGCTCTTCTGTCAAATCTGGCTGAAATGTTACTGGGGAAAGAGGAGAGAAGACAGACCCATACAACCCTTACACTAAAATTCAGGCTGAGGTATATGTGCTGTGTTCCCTGATCAGTGGCATGTCAAAACCAAATCAAACAGGAGCAGAAGAGCAACAAATCCCAACATCCTTCATAGCTGTTACGACAATGTCAGTAGGATATGCCACAGGGTTAAAAATGCAAACTAAATCCTCTACGGGATTTCAAAAATAACAATAAACCTACAGAACTTCATAAAGAAAAAAATTGTTTCCGCAGCAAAGTTTTATTGTAAGGCCCTGACCTTGCCTCTTAAGATGATAAATATAAAAATATTGAAATCATCTTATAAGAAGCTGTTTTCTCTTCCAGCCCCATTTCCAGAGCTCTGGATCACTTCATCCCTTTAAAGCTTCCTTTACTTGCAGCTCAGTTATAAACTAGCAGCTCAAAGCACTGCTGGCCAAGGGATGCATGTGTCACCACACACCACTTAACATCCACCTTCTACCTCTGCATTTTCACCTCATCCACCCCCTGAAACAGCTCAGAGTTTATTTGATCACCCTGAAGGGAACTAAATAATTAAATTCATTTGAATATGCAACTGGATTTAATAAAACCTGTCCATATGCTCCTGCTGAATAATACTCCCAAGCCTGCTTCATTTTTAGTTTCCTCCTTTTTCAGGTATACATCTTGCTTTGGAAATACAATTATCCTCATCTCCTTATTAGATAAAGTTAATTAGTGCAGCCACAGCCATGTGGATACAGTAATTTGGTGTTTGCTGGTTTCAAAGTCAGGATGTGACCAGCCCCACAGCTCACCTGGACTGCAGGTCCTGCGGGTAAGAGAGAGGAGGAAAAACCTTGTGGTGATGTTAATGCCATTTTCCCAGTGCAGATGTGGCAGCACAGCTGAGGGCACTGCCAGTCTCTTGCACCATCCAGGAGCATTGGAGCATCACCAAAATCCCTCTCCAGAAGCTGGGACAGGCAGGGTGCCAGGCTGCCCATGGGGACTGTGGTGATGCTCTGTCCTAAGGAACAGTCCCTGTTTCCTCCCAAGGTTTCAGGTTTTCAGAGCTTTGTGACTAAACCACTCGACTGAGACATGAAGGGACAAACCTGCCGAGGGCACTAGCTAATCCAGCAGTGTTTGCCACATCCCACAGGGGCAAAAAGCTACTCAAAAACTGACATTAAATAGCCCATTAGAATGAAATTTCACATCTTGACTTCTAATAAATTAAACTCTTAATTTCCAACAGACCCCTGAGGCATCTTTACAACCTCCTGGCTCCAGCATCTCAGGGGCTGCTGCAGGCAGGTGCCACCTGAGGGAGACAAACCCCTTCCCTGGACACAGAACCCTGCTGGCCCACAGCCTCCCCTCTCTCCCCTCTCAACAATCAATCTATCCTAATCTTTTGGTGGAGTACCTTTATGTCAGGGATGCAACGGCAGCACAGGCTGGTTCTGCCAAATTAACCCCATCTCCCGCCTCTCCCTCTCTGGGGAAACCCGCTGTCCTCCCCAGGGAGGGTAGCAGGGGTCCAGGGGAAGGGAAAACTGCAAATAGCCCTGGAATTCCCTTCCAATCCTCCTCTCTTGAGCTCCCTGACACACATAAAACTCAATAGATATTTCTATGGCTTCTGGGCACTCAAGGGGAGCCAGGCCAGGGCATGGGGTGGCAGAGACAAGGAGGGAGTTTTTCTAACACACCCATTCAGGGGAAAAAAAAAAAAAAATAAAATGATGGGGGGAAAAAAGGGGAAAAAAAGGAAAAAAGGGCATCAACCACAGGAAGGAGAAGGCTAAGGATAGCCGAGAATCCCCTTCCAGAGCAACAGGCAGTGCAGGACTCACCGCATCCATTCAAAAAGCAGGAGCAGAGATGGAAACACTCTCTCCATGCCATGAATATGGAGGATTCACACACAGTGTTTTTTACCAACCCCTTACACCAAGGGCGTGCTTGGGAGTTGCTCCCTGATGAGCTGCTGAGCCCCTTGGAGCAGGAGCACTGTGGCCATCCAAGCACATTGATGAGGAGGAGGGGAGCCAGCCTGAGGCTGAGGTTTGGGATCTGGCCAGAACAAGGACTCCCTCTTCCTGCACATCCAGCAGGACAGCTCTGCTCCCAGGGAAAAATTTTTGGATATGGACAAATGAGGATCCATCTCAACACCAGAGGCTCTTTCACCAGTGTCCCCAGATTTGGCCTCTTACAGTGGGACAAACCCCAAAGCCTTCACTTGCTTTACAGTCCAGTGAACTCATAGGCAAGGGCATGAATACAACCATGCAAGGGCTCAAGTACTTCGTCCCTATAAACATTAATGGAGATTATTGCTCAGGCTTTTAAGGCTAAATCCCTCAAAAGCTATTGCTAATGAAGAAGGAAGAAGTGAAGAAAAAGGAAGCTTAAAACAGGCAAGGAAAATCAAGTGTCACAGAAAAAGCTGGAGAGGACCACAGAGCGCAGGTTAGGAAAGAATAAAAATACAAGGAGTAGTGGAGTTACCGGGTAACCATCGCGTCCTGACTGCCCCTGTGGGGGGGAACAAGGGAGATAAGTCAGTCAATGCACCTGGAGCAGCTTGACATCACATAGCAGCAGCAGGACACGGGGCCATCGGCTCTCCAGCCAGCCCTGGCACTAAACTCCAGAGAAACCTCTTGGGGCAACTTTCCTGTCAGAAAGGTCACACCTACAGTGTATTTTCCCTGGATTTTGATCTCCTGCTCCCCTTTGGCTACTTACCGCGGGTTTTGCCAACTTGCACCCATCCCTGCTGCCTGTGCCCGGCCCCTGCTGCCCCTGAAGCCAGGGACATGCATGGCACACACTGGCTCCTGGCCATAAACCTGCCCTGGGATGGGGGTACCAAGAGGAAAGGCAACACCCAGGTGTTGGGGAGAGACTGTGGAGGCTGCAGCTGCTGAGCCAGCAGCCAGGGCAGCAATCACTGAGCTTCAAACTCCTGTTCCAGCACGTGACTCGGTGAAGGTCTGCCCCTTTCAGATCCACTAACTTCCTTGCAGGATGCAGCTCTCCCAGCTCACATTTAAGCTTTGCTTTACTTCGCAATGAAGCAGAAAGCACAGCTGATGCTGCAGGGAAAGACCCTACTGAAGTTGCTGTAGCCCCTGCAGGATCAGCAGGATAAAACACAGCCCATTCAGGACATTTCACCTTCCGTGTTCTCCCCGGGAGGTTCCCAGAGGCGTTTACAGCCCGAGCTGCTGCCAACCACGCCATGAGCTACAGCAGAGCTGCACAGCTTGCTGTACAGCAGAGACTATACAGTTTGCTGTACAGCAGAGCCTGCTGCGAGCGAGACTGACGGCAGCTTCCCGGGAAGGAGCTGTTCAGTGGGAGCTGGTACACACACAGGCAGTGAGGTGAGGATCTGGTACAGCAATGCCATCTGCTACCACAAACACAGGCTGTGTCAGCGTGCTGTGGCTACAGAGTCAGAGTCAGGCTTTTCTCACAGCATGGAACAGCTCCAGCAGTCCCCTCGACACCCCACACAGGGGTTCTCCCTTCTCCTAAGTACCCTGGCAGCTGTAACGCCTCCTGCAGCACTCCTGATTCATCCAGAAACAGCACTGACTTCAACAACAGCCTATTTAACCAATTACAGTCTTGGGATAAAGTGTACAGGGAGATTTTTATGGAGACGTATGGCAGTGGAGCACACACAGATAAATAGGAAACACTTGGAACGCCCTGCCCTCGCTTGCTGGTGAGTTCCCCAGCGAGCACAATAACACATAATGTGTTTGCTAATATCTGTGACTGTAAACGTTTAATTACAGTCTGTGGTAAGTCTATATTTCAATTGCAGAAATTTCCTACCCAGCATGTGATTTTAATACTCTCCAAAACAGAGGTTTTATAGCATATCTGAGCAGAATACCCCTTACTCACAGACAGGACAATCAATCATCCATCAGCCACAAATCCTGTACCACAAATTCTAATAATTTTATATGCATAACTAACTTATGACAGCCAAAAGAATAAAATACCAGAACAACTGCTACTAGGGAACAACAGAATTGAGGATACAGTTAGAGCAGTGTGATGCTGTACATGTAAGAAGTAATCAATTCCTTCTGGCCTGAATCAAGAAACAGAAGAAACTAATAAATGCAGTACTGTTGAAATAAAATAATATTGTGGTTCTGTGGGTTCTAGGACTTATTTTATATTATGCTTAAAGATGTCTCTGGCAAATGCTACTTATGCTAAAAAGCAGGACTAAAAAAAACCCAAAACCAACCAACCAACCCCACCCAAACCAAAATTAACTAAACCAGGAGTTGTCTTTCAAAGGGCAAGGGGAGAGGAAAGGAAAAAAAGGTCTTGTTTGTGTTAGATCTCTCCTGTGCTCCCTTTGCAATTCAATAGTGCCGTGGGAACCAGGAAATGAAACCAACTAGAGACAAAGAAAAATTAATAGTGCACCATATGTTGCCTGTGTTGGATGGCCATAATAAACGTGACCAGACAGCACACGTGAGGCAGCAACGCACCCGGCTGCGTGTGGGCTGATAACAGGCTCTGAGCACAGCCCAGCAGCTACACAGATCCATTTCAAATCAGCCAAAGTGCTTCAGTCAAGAGGGAAACGTCCCTTAAGGTGTATATATGGAGTTTTAATAAGGCAGTGTCCTCTTTCTTTGTAATCCCAAATAATCGTTTTGCTCAACCCCCTCTTAAGTCTTTACATTAAAAAGTGAACTTGAAATAGAAGCAAAAATTCAAAGGGTTGAAAACCTTCAATTAAACTCACAGGCAATGCTGCCAGTCCCAGGAGAACCAAAGCCATGGTGCTGGGACAGCCCCCAAGCTTCATGTGCACTCCTTGTCACCAAAACAGAACTGGAAATTTATTAGCCCAGGAATAGTTGCCAAATTTATTTTCCGTAAAATGAGCCCTTTTCCACCCAGTGGGGCTCTATAGGAAGAGAACAACATGAAGAAATGCCTCTGTTGGTGCAATGACAGACAAGGAAATGTGGCTGCTAACAGCCTGCACCTCCCCTCCTCCTCCTTTGGGGGAAGAAAGGTAGAAAACCAGAAGCACCTAATACCCATAATTTATTTTTTAAACCAACCCTCAGCAACAAAACATAAATTATCACTCCAAAACCAGCAGGAGAACAACAGATTTGGATGTGGTGGCACAGCCAAAGGCACGTTGGAACATTTGAAAGGAGGAGTTGACACATTTTCAACTATTACCCCTTCAAACAACTATTTCCCCATAAATTTTCTGGTTGCATTGGTAGGAATGCTCATTATTCTACCCAAGACTTCAAAGAAAGAAGCAAGCAAGCTATGGTTTTCCCTCTAGCCCCCTTTGTGAGGCAACCAAACCCATATTAAATGCTGGAAACACAACAGATAAGAAAAGCAAGACAGAGCTTTAGAACCAATAAACCCACTAACATGTTAAAATATTAGTACAGCGCTCTTTCTGTTAAATAGAGGCAGACTAAAGAACTCTTTAAAGGGAAAACTCCTTTTTACTGAATATTTTCTGAGTTGAAAATTACTGGGAGTCCCTTGAGGCAGCAAGTTAAACATTTTAAAATTCACCCCCACACACTCCCCCCATTTGTCTACAATCACAAAAAAAAAATACAGCAGCATCTGGTACCGATTTTGTTTCCAGACACACCTCTACCAAAAAATGCTGTGCTTTTGCAAGGACACTGAAAGGCAGGGGAAGGGGAAGACTTAACTTTGTTGATCCAACAGTAAAATCCATGATACTTACTGCAGGTCCTGGAAAACAGAAGAAAAACAAAGAAAGAACGAGTCAATTACAAAGGAGAAATATAATCTGATAAAGCAGCACATAGGAGGAACCAACATGAGAATGATTTGGGAATTTTCAGTCCAGTTCCCATGCAATGACTTTCCAGATACACTCAGCACCATCCACATCCTCCTGTCACAGGACCATCTGACCTGTGCTGCTGGCACAGCAGTACTGATGGGGTAAAACCACTCTTTTCCCATCTTTTCCACAGCATGACTGTTCCCTCTCCCCCCCACAACACTCTGGGCACGTCACAAGGCAGGACCCACATGCAGGGCATCGGGGCCTTGGGCACCACCTGTGGCCAGCAAAAAGGAGACAGAAAAATGTGCAAATTTTTATTAATAACATCTATATTTTCACCATGGACCTTATTTACCCTTCAGATAAAGAAACAGAAGATAAGCTCACAAAAGCCAGAGGAGCAGTGTTGTAGGGACCTGACAAGGACAGTGCTACTGCTTCCACAGACCCCAGATGTTGCTGTCGGATGGTCCCCATCTCTCCCTGACCTCAAGACATGTCACACAGCCCCACAGCCCTGTGTCACCCCTATGTGGCCCCTGCTTGTGTTCCAATTTTGTCTGGTTTCTGGTTTTGATCAGGCAAGAATCAGAGCATGAAGAGATCCGTTTGGGATCTCTTCATGCTCTGATTCTTGCCTGATCAAAACCAGAAGCCAGGCACAATTAGAAAAGAAAAAAAAAAGTGTGAAAGCTTAAAATTAAATTAAATATTAAAAAAAGGTGAGGGGAAGCTTTATTCATCTTATGTTATTCAACAATATTATTCAAGAAGCATATTTCAAGTCAATGCTTTTTCAAGGATTTGAAAATTTGTTTCAAAATTAAAAACATTGCTAACTTGAATTAAAAAAAAACCAACAAACCAACAAGCCTAAGAAGAATAAGGAGTGGCAGCAAGTAACGACTGGCAGTGCACCAAGAACCATCCCACTGCCCCGTGTCTGCCCCCTGAAGGGGCTCAGTGCCACACAGCCACAGCAGTGTGCCCGGCCACACCTGGGGCAGGGACAACCTCCACATCTCACTCCAGGCCAGAAGCACAGGGGCTTAACTTGCTCTCCTTGGTTAAATTTCTTCTGAATACAGAAGCCAATGGCTCTATGCCAATTTATTAACTGAGAATCATAAACCTGATTTATTAACTCACTTACACCAGGCTACCCACAAAAGCCCTTTTGTGGAAAAGTCAAGAGTAAGTCTCAAAGAAGTGGGCAGGAAATTATTTTAATATGGGATTGCAATCATGTACCAATTATAATCTCTTTGGAATTTGTTGCCTACTTTCCTTTTCTCAGCTACTGTTTTTTGCTCCACAACATGTGCAGGCAAGTGCTCTTTTAAAGTGCTTCCACCTCCCAAATCCAGGAATCACAGCTGAATGCGGGGGAGTGTCTGTATATGCACCTTGGGGTGTTCCCCAGCCCCATCAGTGGAGTTACACCAATCTTTCACTGTGCTGTTGGCCAATTGAGGCTAAATAAATCTTCATTAAGGCATAAAGTGAAACCTATTGAACTGATCTTTCTCTTCCTAAGAACAGCATCACTTTCTGGTTTGCTGAACATGTTTTTCAACAGCCCAGCCACAAGGCACTTGTTTGCTATGGAAGAAAGTCAAATATTTTGCAATTCAACAATAAATAAAGAAGCAGATCCTGTACCCAGGGGCTGCCCCCCATCCAGCCATCTCATCATTGTGGGCACATTGTGCAAGAGATATGCTCTTTCCAAAGAAATTTACCAGAATTTACTGCTAATAAGTTTGACCAGCGAGAATCAGTTTGAGAGGCTGAAAGGAAAAATCAAATTCTTCTTATAACAAATAAAAGTTGGAAACAGCCTTTGTGTATTGAAAACTATGTGACAAATTGACTTGGGGGCTGTTTTCAGAAGAAAGAGGAGAAAAACAAAAATAACCTGCAAATGCACAGATTTTGGTCTGTGATTGATTTACCCTGAGCAGGGACGATGCTGCTATAACCAGGAGTGAACAGCTCGTGCTCAAGCATGCAAGGGCATGGAGAGATTTGGAAACACCAAAAGATTCCTTAAGAACATGGACAGCTGTGCTAGCAGGAGGTGAAAATCCAAACTCATTAAAAATTAATGACCCAGATTTCCTGATTGACCAACTTTAATGTTATTTTGTATATCCAAAGCCTGAGCGGGTCACAGTGGCATCATCCCCAGCAGTACACAAACATATGGGAAATGACAGGTCACAGTCATTTATTTCCAAGTATTTTTTCAGCTTGGAAATTCTGGGATAAGATGATATTTCTGTTAAATCTGCAAATCATTCATCATGCAAGCTCTCCCACCATGAGAGGAGAGAGCCAGGCAGGGGAAACAAAACCAGCCAGACATTTCCAACAGCTCAGGAAGAGTCAGAGGCGACTTTGCTGCAACTCTAAAGGGCAAATAGCCCATCCCCAAGGTAGCAACCATGCATCTGTGGCCACCTGAAGATGTAAAAACATTACAATATGAAAAAAATCTGTATTAATGCACAGTTATGTGTATTTATACCCACACAATATGTATATACATACACACAGAGTTATCAATTCAGGATGCTGTAAGGGGAGTAACTGAGTCATGGGTAACACAGGAGGGCAACTGCTGCAGTCATAAGGAGTCACAGAAAAAGTATTTGTCACTGTGTGGTGACCTCTAACTCCCACCTACGCCTGGGGCACACAGGGAATATGCTCTCCTAGCAGAGGCTCATTACTGAGAGCATATGTGGGACAGATTAGATTGGTCCTGAAGCTCAGCAGAAAAAGAAGTCCTTGGGTACGAGGTTGTCACAAGCAGTTCATAGTGAGAAATATGGGGAGCAATAGAAATCCCTGGATAAATAGAATTTTCTGTGTGATTTACCCACATGCAGCCACACGTGCACTTACTGAATAACAACAACTGTATATTTACACTTGTCCCCTCAATCACACAGCCAATGGGCTTGAAAATGTAAATCTTGGTATGTAAAATATGGGATTTTAAGTACATGTAGGGCTGGGAGAGAAATAACCCTTCCCTGGATAGAAATAACTTTTTTTTTTTCCTTTAAACAAAGCTTTAGATTCCTTCTTGCTCCAAATCAGGATATTTGCACAAACAGAATAGCTGTAAGAAAAAAGCCCACCCAAACAAACAAAAAACCCCTTTGGAGTAAATGTTTCTTAGAAGTTCAAATTAAGGCAACACTTGTAGCGTAACATAAATTTGGAAAGAAAAAGTCATGGGTGGTGGGCAGAAGACTTTTATCCCAATTCACCAATTTCAACACATTTCCCCAAAAACTGCTTTTGAAATAAAAATATTTTGTCAACAAAGCTTTTTCTGCCAGAAATTGTGCCAAGTCAGGATTTTCCAATGAAATAACACTTCATCCAAAAAAATGCTCTTTCAGGCCCACCTGTAAAGGCAATTTTGTGCCTAAAGCACCCAGCGTTTATCCCCCTGGGCTGTAGCTGTGCACAGCTGATGCAGACAGGTGCTGCCCAACACCCCAGCCAGCAGCTGTGGGTGTTTGTGCCCTGAGGCAGCTCTTGCTGCATGTGAGGAGAGCAGAGCTTTACTCAGAGACTCCCCAAACTGAACACATTTCATGGGGATTGTCTCCTGCTTTATCTTGAGAGATTCTGACCTTCAGATCAGTTTTGAGATCAATCTTCAAGCCAGGAGAAGAAAACAGAATGATATTGCAAGAGACAGGAACATCATCTCCCACCATCTAGTTGTGCAAAGACTTTGAACCAATACTTAAACTAAGCTCCCAAATCCTGGATCCTATTCATCCATCCTTCAGGAACACCCCAGCATGGCTCAATCTTTAAAAAAAATAAACACAAAGCCCCGTGAGGGCTGTGCATCCGTACCCCATCCCACTCACACAGCACCAGCTGGCAGCAAGAGGGGAAGCAAAATCTCCCAGGTCCCTGGCAAAAATCCGTGTTATTTCACAAATGCTCACTCCAACAGTTGAACTGTGTCCTCACTGGGACATATCACATTGAAAAAATAAGCTAACATGACATTAAACCTGATTTTGCCTTTGGCAAGGAAAAAGAACTGCATCTGAGATGAGCAGGCTGGCTGTCAGGACCAACTATGACAGCAAGTGCTGCAAAACCTTTCTTCCACCCCACAGTCAGAGAAGGCTAAAAATCCCACATAAAATTGTATTAAAATGTGTTTTTATTTTTATACACAACTTCCGTGGGTGGGTGCACCCGGGTCCTTGAGGCTGTGCTTGCTTTCCAGCTGGAAAAGAAATTGCTGATGCTCGTGCACAGGAAAAAGGGCACTGAGACCCTTGTGTCTGTCCTGGCAGGATGGGATAGAGCTCAGGACATGCTGGACCAGACCAAACAGCCAAAGTGACACCTCCCCACGGAGGCTGCTGGTGTGAATTTCCTGGCCTCACAGTAGCAATGATGGGAAAAATTGGTTTTTAAAAGTAGCCTCTTTGGCAGTGGTTGTGCCCAGCTCCAGGATTGCTCCTCTGCTGCAGCAGGGATTCCCACAGGACCAGATGATGGAGAGAGTAAATAAAATGGGTTGGATGAAGCCATTTGACTCAATTACTCCCTGGTTTGTTCAGCTGGTTTGATGGTGGCAGAAACACTCCCCCAGGTACTTGATCCTTGTGTCTGAGGTCAGGGAAGGGATGACAGCGGGGACAATCGTGCTGCCACGGGGAGCTCAAGCTGCCACCAGAGATGTGAAGCCCAAAGGAAGGCTGGGGTTTAGTGCAGCCCTCTCTGCCCTCCAGGGCTCCCCAGGGGGAAACTTGTTGACTTTATGCTCCTCTACAGCAAAACAAACCACCAAGCCCAGAGGCAGGACCCCAGCATTACTCACAGCCTGCCCTCAGCAGGTTCTGGGGGCAATAACAAATATTTTTTGAAGCATGTGCAGCCAGGCTTGTCCCACTTCCAAACAGTCTAAATAGTTAATTTTTTTCCTCCAGAACTAGTTTAAAAATTAATCTTTTATGGTATGGTGCATATCTGTGGAAGAGAGCAGTTTTCCCAATGCATTCTCATGATGATGAATTCTTAGTTTAGAGAAACAGAGCTGTTGGATTAATTTATTCTATCTGCATCCATCATGGCAGAAGAAAAAAGCAAAATTCAGTCTTGGTTTTAATCAACAGAAGGGTGTGATTAAAAGGGACAGGAATATCTCTTAACAGTTTTTCTGCTTGTTTCTTAGAGATATACATTGAAAGCTTCAGTATGAATCTGAAAAGGTTTTTCAACATGACCATTTCAACAAATGCCAGAGAAAAACACTTCCCTTGGCAGGGCTGAGCCTTCTGGCTCTCCAACAGCCTTTGTGTGGAGGCTGTGAAGCCCTAACCAGGCAGGGTCCCTGGGGATGGACACCAGCATGCTGCACAAACAAAGTTTTATTCTCATTTATCAGCTGTAGCAAAGGAACAAGGACCTGGTTTATGTGTGGTCAGGTTCTCAAACAAATATAGAAATATATATTCAAGTTATCTGGAGAAACAAACATCTGGCAGCTCAGCCAAAAGCAATACACAGTGGGATGCCTGCTCCCTGTGTGTCTATCTGCAGTGGGCTGACCCACGGGCTCTGCCCTGCACTCCTTGGATTTCACTGGTGTGCCCCTTCCAGCCTGGCTGAGTGCGTGCCTGTGTGCAGTGGGTGGCTGCTGCACTCTTCTCTATTCTCCTCCTCAGTTGCAGAAGTGCAAAAAAAGTTGTTACTAAGGTTTGAAACATTTTATCATCAATAATTCATTTCTTTTTTTTCTTTGTTTTCTCTTATAATGCTTGTTTTCTTGGTGGCTCTGCATTGATTCCCTGGCAGCTTTCTGCTTCGTCAGAGGGATGCTCAAGCGCATTTGCAGATGTGTCACAGCACGAGGGCAAATGATGCTTTTCAAAAGTTTTGCATAAAGCAGGGAGAAGAGATTTAAGGGCATGTGTGAGCTCAGTGCTACCTTGCAGATTTTTGTATGGACCAGAGGCACATCTTGCACAGCATTTACAGAAATGCCTGCATAGAAAATCAGATCCATTGGCTGACCTCTCCAGCTGCCCCCCTTGGTTGAATGCTGTATTCCACTGTGCTCCTTAGAGCCCTTAGGTGATGTTTAAAAAACAACCAAAAAAAGAATCAAGGCTGTCTGGTGGCTATTCCTACAGTCCAACTGCTGGGAAGATGAAACAAATTAACAAAGCTGGCCGGGCTCCACCACCACCCCATCAGCAGCTATCCCTTGCCCAGGAGTAAATCCTCGATGCTTCAGGAACAAAAATATCTCGGAAAACTCCTAATGCATTCTGGAATACCATCAATGGAAGAGAAGGGAAACGCCTGCCTGCCTTTCCTGTCCATCAGTTCATGTGCTGCTGCTGGTGTGCAGCACAAATCCCCTCAATTTCCTTTCCTCAGAGTTAAAAAGATTGTTTAAAATATTGGTGACCAGAAAGTTATGCTGCTTATTTTGAAATCCCAGTTGTGAATTTTCTATAGTGAGAGGCAGCAGAGAACAGGCACAGTGATGCTCAGGGGACCTGCCCAAGGCTGGTGGCAGAGGTTTGGTTATCCCTGACTCCCAAATGCAGACACCAGCACCCTGTGGCTGGCAGGCCATGTATGGACACGTCCATATGCAGAGAACAAGCCAGTGCACACCTCCCATCTAACATGGCTGGGGGATTCCCTATTTCCATGCTAATTCACTGCTCCTCTTCAGTGCTGGATGGGGCAGGGATGAGGCTGAACACTGCAAAGAGAAATGGAAGGATGGATAAAAGATGCAACAGCTGTGGGTGTTTTGAGTGGAATTTGCTTGGGGCTTTTTGTTTTGGTTGGTTGCTTTTTTCCTTTTTTTTTTTAAACTTGTTTTTGGTTTTCAGGGTTTTGGGGCTTGGTTTGGTGTTTTTTTAAATTTTTAATAAAACCCTTCGTATATCCACCACAAAGGGCATAGGAAGCCCCTGTTCCACAGCCTGTTAGGTGGAGGTGACTGGTGCCATTGCCCAAAGGCTCCCATACCACCCAGTGACACCCCCAGGGTCATTGGGGCAGGTGATGCTTACCAGGTTCTCCACGCCGGCCAGGCTTCCCTCGCCTCCCCGGGGGCCCTGTGGGAAGCAGAAAGCACAGGGTTAGTGGTGTCAGATAGACAGTGAGTTCAGGAGGGTATCTACCACATGTCCTTCCCTTTGGACCCATTTCATGTCTTCCCCTCTTCCCCAAATACCAAATAAATTAGTATACTGCACATCTTAAACACCCTTTTTTCCCCCCACAACATAATTTTGGTGAAAAAAACAGGATCAGGCTCCTAGACAAGCTGGGAAGTAGGTTTTGGAGTTATCAGTATTGCTTACATATAAGGGAACCAGGTCTTACATGCTCCAAAATTCTGGGAAAAAACCTTTGCCGAGCGGGTGGCATTGCTGTGCAGTCCCTGTGTGCTGCCAGTGGCTCTCACAGGCTTGCAAATCACAATATTTAAAGCATTAAAGTGAGGAACATAAACCTCTTGGTAGTACTCATTATCTGAATCAGAGCTTCTTCTGTGCAGACTGCTGACACAGCCTGGATCTGGTCATACATTTATAATTTCAGTCTTAAAGCTTGTTTGTATTCTTACCCTACTGGGTAGCAATGGCTAAGGGATCAATAAAGTGCCATAAATGACAAAATACTCTTAATTAAGGAAAAAAGGCACTCAAACACTGAGACAGAATACTGCTCCAGCACACACGGAGCATCCAGATCCATGGCAAAGCCACGTCCTTCATGCCAGCATGATGTTGCAGCCTCTCTGCTGCAGCCAGGATTCCCTGCAGGGCACCTGGAAGCATCACTTCTCCATAACATGTGCATTGCCAGGCTGGAAGAAAAAGCCCCTTTTTGCAGCCTTCTGCAGCGGATCAGCCAGCTCTGGTGGAGTATTTGCTGAGTGACAGCAACATTAACAAAAAGCAAGAACTCGCTTTTTATCTGAGAAACAACACTGCTCCCTCTCCTTTCTGCTGGAAAAGGAGGATAAACAAAGATCATTAAATGTTTCTGCACTCCTATCAGAATTTCCCCTGTTGCATAAACATTTCTGTGCTCGAACGTGCAATTGCATCTCCAGAATTTCAGCCACGGCCTGGAGTGCTCCTCTTTGAAGCTTGGATACACTGCCCAGCACTCCCCCTCCCCAGCCCACCACAGAGCTCCAGCAGACCCCCTGCCCTCAAATCCCACTTGCTCCCTCGCTATAGGATTGGCAACCTGCAGACAGAAGCCCTGGGTAGTCACAAGTGATTGGCAGAAATATCTACCACTACTCCCTAAGTAACTTGCGCACAAGTTTCTACATGGGAGACAAAAAAAACCCCAAACATATTTGCAGCCTCCTTGAAAGCACATTACAGCCAGGAGAAAAGTTCACTTCCTCCATCCCCAAGTCAAGCTGCTTTGGAGAGGAAGCCCCAGCTCTGATGAAGCACCTTTTTCAGCCTTGGAGACCAGTCGTGGCTTGAGCAATTAAAGCCCCTCTACCTGCACCATCCTCTTGGCTAATTTTGGGGTCTGACCCTCAAGCAGAGCCTCAGCAGCCTTCAGCCTCCCTCAGAGTGCAGGGGGTGCCTTAAACACCAGCCTTGCTTAATCTTCCCTGCCTTTCCATGGACTCCTCCTGGATCTGTTTAACCCGAAGTGTCTCTCTCAGTAACCACTCTGCTGTAGCTCTTCTGCTGGCTGCAGGCAGAAAGCACAGGGTGCTCCTTAGGGAGAAGGAAATGTCCTAATGAAGGTGTAGGAGAGGGAGGCTGAGTACTTAAACAAGCAAGTAATGAGTTGGTATTGATGCTTTCAGGCAGCTTAAAGGAGGGTTGATATCAAAGGGTGAATGCACAGAGCTCCCACAAAAAGCTTAGGTTGGAGCCATTCAACTGAGAACGTGAGAAACGTGCAAGAAACCAAAGATTCTGTATAAAGAGGGACCTTAATACTAGGCTGGGTTTTTTTCAAGTGTAAGGGATTTCTTAGTACTTCACATGCGAAAAATTAACTCTTGTCTACACCAACACAGGTTGTCCAGAAAGATGGTAGATATCCCATCCCTGGAAGCATTCAAAGTCAGACTGGATGGAGCTTTGACTGACCTGATCTAACTGAAGATGTCCATGCTCGTTGCAGGGAGATTGGACTGGATGACCTTTAAAGGTCCCTTTCAACCCCAACCCTTTTGTGATCTTATAATTCTTTCCCTCCAGTCTTTCAGGAAATTTGTAAAGTGGGTGCAGCATACAGAATGACAAATATATTTTAGAGATATTGCTTGTGGCAAGTGTGAGATAAACCAAAATTGAGAGAGGAAAAAATTAAAAATCCATTCTCATCTGTTTTACTTGCTGATTTTAGCTAAAAGCAATTTGCTAAAAAAAAAGTAGCATTTTGGAAACTACATTTAGAATCCTGCTGCCATTCGGTAGCTGGGTTCGGAAATGTCTCTGAGGAGAAAATATTTTGGTGGGAATTAAAAGGAAAAATATAAAATCCAGTATTTACTTTGGGCAAGAGTTGCAAGTGTGAATTCTGTGACACAGATGTGGGTGAGCAGGACAGAGACCTCTGAGCTCCCACAGGAGAGGGCAGCACATGAGAACAACCCAGGAGTCATTAATGCCATCTGCAACCTCAGACTCTGCAGATGTGATAAAGTCCATGGCCTGCACAACTGGAAATTATTATTTTAGCAATTTCTAGCTTATTCCGGGGGCTCAGCTTTGGACACTGCTTAATGAACTGGGCATAGAGTGAATCCATACTACACCTCTTGTTTTCAACTCCTTTAAGAAACTACAAAAGAAATTAAGGAGGCCTGGGAATTTGCTTGAAGATAAATGTTCCCTGTAAACTGTTACCTAATGACTCCATCTCCCAAGACCTCGCAGTCTAATGCTTGTTCAATATAATTAAGATTTATGTTGCATTAAAGTAAATTGGGCAATAGCCGAGTCTTTTCTTCTAACTGTGCCAGCCCCACTGTATCAGCTCTGGGAGTCCTTTATTTACATTGTTATGAAAGAGAGTTTTGGAGAGGAGAATGAATACAAAGCATAACAGTCTATTTTTAAACAACTTGTCACGTTCAAGCTAAACAGCTTTAATCCAGGGCATAATATGCAACTTCTGACAACACCATAAGTTTCCCAGTAAAATGATAGATTTAGTAACCCAAAGACAAAGAAAGACATTGAAATACATTGCTATTTGAAAATATTATGAGGAAGAGATGATGGATGTATCTAAAGAATAGCTCCTCAGAAACAAGGTAAAAAGTTCACAGTAAACAGATTCACAATTGCTGGGTAGCAGCCACTTACGTAATCTACTGTGGGCAAGTAAATGAAATATTAAAAATCAACATCACTTTATAGTTCACATAAAATATTGTCAAAAGCCAAACCCATGTACTTGTCCACAGTACAGTAAATAACCTTGATTTGAACTAATTTACCCATTGCAAATTAGGCTGCTCAATGAACACCATAATCCATCAACACCAGGACAACAGGCACTATGTGTGTTTAATGTCTTTTTATCCCACATAATTAACCCAAATCTAGTCCTTGACCCATGTTCCATGGCTGGGAGGCTGTACTGCTGCCTCCCATCCCTTCAGCTGGATGGAGAAGTTTCTGCCTGGGCAAATTACTGTTGGGCTTAAGGTAAAATCAATGTTTGTCGAGGAAAAAGTGAGTTTAAAATGTTAGCAAGAAAGAGTCCAGCAAAACCTCGCTGAATACCAATGTTTTGTTAAATGTTATGCCAGTGAAGCACATTTTATCCAAGGACTTGGGGCACCAACTTGTGCTCTTCCCTTAAACTTCTCCTACACATCACCCTTTTCCACTGAGATCATTTACACAGACATGTTCCATAAAGCTGGGTCCATCTCTTCCTTCAAGCCATGCGCTGCTGAGGCTCTCAGGGACTTTTTTTTTTTGTTATGTTGATCCAAAGAAGTAGCTGGGAACAGCATTCAAGTTAAAACCTTGGCCAAGTGAAATGAAGACCTATCTTAGTGGATCTTTAGACCAGAGGGTTTTTACCCTTGCAAGCACGACACAATGAGCTGATCATGTTGTGAACTCTCAATCATAAATATTAAGGTTATTTTTAGGGCCTTATTTTCTAGAGGAACTCATATCTAACACATCGTGCTCTAACATGAGATTAAGTATTACACCAATTTTACACCACTCATGTGGTTGCACTTAAATCCTTTTTTTTTCTTCTTTTATGAGCTTCAAATGGTTTAACTTGTTTCCCCTTCTTCCCTTTTGGCATTTTTCAAGTTGCTTTCAATAGATCAGCATTTTTTTCAGTTAAAAAGGAATCAACCAGAAGAATGGCTTGAACAAATTGGTTGGTTCAGCCACTCTCAAAAAGTGGATTTTTTTTTTTCATATGGCTTCACTTAGAAGGAAGGAGAACTTTGCAGCAGAGCACCGTGGGGTCTGGTATCGAGCACGAGGAAACTGCGGCCCCGGCCTAGCTGGCTGTTCCTGCACAAAGGCCAATTTAGTTTCTTGTTCCCTGAGGAAAAGGTTTACAGTTCACGGGCAGAAGTCAGATGCTGCGATGCTTGCTCAGCTGATACTCATCAGGTATTCCAGTCAGGCTGCGGCTCCGAGACCGCAGATCTGAGATTAAACAGTTTTGGGTCACAACACTTTGCGTGAACCTTTTTGGCTTCGGATTCCAACAGACCCAAAGATTCAAAGCAAATACCAGATGCAGATTGGAAACATGCAGCACCTACACTCTGCAGAAGTTTTCCAAATAAAACAACAAAAAATAATATCTAGATTCATTTCAAATTTGGCCCAAGTGCCCCAAAAGCTCTCTGAAATCGTGGGCTATGTTATGTCTTAGCAAAAACCACCCAGAGAGCAACCTCTAGTTGTTAGCTGGGGAGAGCTCCTTGCAGTTCCATCCCTGATCCAGTTGCTTTCAAGGCACAAAAGAAGCAAGAAATTGTTTTGCTTCTTATACCTTCACAAGCATCTTCCTCACAAAGCTCTGGGGAGCTGTGCTCAACCTCAGGGAACAAAACATCCGCACCTCAGGACCTCAGCACTAAAGGTTTACAGCCTCAAACTCTTCTTTACCAAGAGCTAAGCTAAAATGGGAGGTACCCCCAAAATGAGGGATATCCAGGAGGGGATATAGGGTGCAGTTTTAGATTGTTCCAACGAGATGCAGCAGAGCAAATCCAAGCCCCAAATCTATCATGCAGCAGCACCAATAAAACCTGCACACAAGGTGTAGTAGCTTGAGATGACACAACGTTTCAAGACCAGGGAGAAATTTAATGTGTTTAAGTGTGTTTTTACCTGTACCCAGAGAAGGCCCCTCTTACCCTGGGTGGATGCTTGTTGCAAAAGAAATAAAAATAAAATTCAAGCTCATTCGAAGTGTGAAATGATACAAACACACCCACTGAAACCAAAGCTTGGATTATGCTCCATTTAAAACAACCAAGATGGTGCCGCTTGCTCCATCCTCTGGATTCCTCACCCTCCACCCCTAAATAATTTTTTTTCTTTTTTTCCCACACCCAGGGACAGTTTCTTCAAACAGTCAAGTGCATACAGCTCTTTTGTTTAGTCATCAGGGCACGAAGATAAACTGAATTGGAGATATAAATTAGGAAGTGACTGGAATAAAGCCACAATTGCACTTACATCAAACATGGGATTTTTCTTCTCTTGTTATGGCTGGTCTTACTCAGGCCATTTCCAGATAATACACTGGCACAGCTGCAGTGCAGGGCAGGAGCAGATGTTTTCAGCATACTCCCCTCTATTTTTAAAATAAGAGGATGCATATTTTGGCAGCTGTGGGGGCTGCTATAGGCAAGGTAAAAAAGTTTTCATGGCAGATTTCAGTTTTCCACATCTGCACCGAGACAGCTGCTCCAGTACACGTCCTGGACAGAGATGGGAACTTTGAACATCTTTCAGAAAGTGTCTATGCACAAACACGCACACATACTTGGTTTCATGTTTCTTTATGAGAACAGTGACAAGCTCTGTTTGTCGTCCCCATATGCTCCTACACACTTACAACACTTAGAAAGATTTAAAAAAACATTCAGGTCACAATCTCTTCAGAGCCTTACTGGTTAGACAAGTCAGACATAGCTGTATCAATCTGGAAAATGAACACAGACTCGTTTTTCTTCTATGGACACAAGCTAGAAATCCATGTAGTGGTAGAGCTGGGGAACAGAAATGATGCCAAACTCACATTGCATTTGACTGAAATTCACGATCCTTACATTATCTTCTGCACCAGGTAACTGAAAGCAGCACCGCCCAGAACAAGAGATGAGCAAACAGACACCCTTGAGGTCTTTTTCCTGCTCAAATAATTTCTAACACAAAGTCACCTCTGGGAAGAAGTCACCAGCAATAGATTCATTCAGCAGATGAAGATGATGGTTGCTCTGCTTGAATCACTAAATCTGCCTCATGAAACACCAGCCTGTTTACCAACACAAGGAGCAGACGCACATCTCAGGAGCACCTCTACAACAGGAGGTAATGGTGTATTTCTTGCAGAAATAAGACAATTTTCTTTTTTTCGAAGAACTGCAAGACACTTCTGTAAGGTAAGGAAGATAACGAAGCACTTATTTCTTCCTTCAGCTTTCAGTTGCAGTCTCACATTTAAACAAGTTTGACATGTTGGATTACAAAATCTCTTGTGAAACATTCAGATCTGACACAAAGTACTTGGGTTTTGATGAATTGCATCTTCGGAGCACGGAAGTACTCAAAGCTAATGCGTCTTATCTACAATCAGAATTAGCCATTCCAGAGCCAAGATCCCACAGAGAAAAAAAGTAAAATACTCTTTGCCATTTTCAACATGTGAAAAATGAGAAGAGACACCAGCAAGTCAAGACTCTGAGAGCAGCTGAATAGCGGGGTTTCTCAGATATCCAGGGAAGATCCCAGTTGGAGACTGGAATCATGTTGGAGACTCTAAGCAAAAACTCACATCCTTTGCATCTATATGTTATTCTCACACTTGCAGGCATAGTCTGTGGATAATGCTCCTTCTGGCAGGATTTTCCACCCTCATTGTTTCCCAGTTTCCTATGAAGGGCAGCCCAAGCTGCCATGTGCAAACCATAAAGCATCCAAGGGCCAGGGCCAAGCACATCCTAAGAACACTCCCACAACCATCACAGTAATATCACCAACAGAATTTGCTTCTATGTTACAAATGAAATTCAGCATAAAAATCAAAGTTTTCCTATTTCCAGGCTCATCCAACACTGCACTTACATGGGACTATTTCAGCATCTCTAAAAAACCTGTTAAATTCTTCCTCCTGTGGTCTTCAAAAGAAACATTTTTCTCCTGTGTAACCCTCTCTCCACCCCAAATCTCCCGCATACAGAAGGCATTTCCTCCACCTTTGTAAGAACTATCTTGTTTTCTACACCTTATTCCACAAGCATCATCATCTCTATAAAGAGAGATCAGGAACAGCCTGTCAAGCAAATATGAAGTCAGCTTCTGGAGCTGTTTCTACTTCCATTATCTGCATTAACCCTTGACCAGGGCTGCACGATGCCATATGCTTCAAAAGACAGGGGAAAAGCACATCTTAGTGGAACAGAACCCAAGCAAAATGCAAACAGCCAAAGCCCCTCCATGTGGATGAAGCCTTGTAAAACATAAGCAAAAGCTGTACAAAATGAAACCAAAAAATCACATCATTTTATCACAACGACAGCAGTGCCACACAAATAAACAGCTCTAAGTTACAGATACTAACAAGGTTGTCTGTTCCAAAATAATTTTACCCAATATAAAACATCCAGTGAAACTGCCACACAGTCTTCAACAAAGTGATGGAAGTTAGACACAGGTGATCCTCCTTCCAGACACCCAAAATTGAATTGATGTGTGAATTCATTCTGCCCTGAATTATCCAGCAAGCAGTTAATCTAAGAATCAGACTAATTTAGGTTGGAAAAGACATCTAAGAACACTAAATCCAACCATTAACTCAGCACTGCTAAGTCCCTAAACCTAAATGCTACGAAAAGAAAGCAGACCATCTGCAAGCAGAGTTGCTGACCCAAGGAAGAAGAAAAAAAAGAGAGGAAAAAAATAAAGTCTTGTCTCTTTTAAGTAGAAAAAAATTCAATGACAATGTGAACTTGTAAATACAACGTATACATGCTCAAATATCCTCATTTTTAGTTTCTACTAAAATAAGCAGTTTTTAGAAGAAGCATGTAAATCTCAGTCTTGCCATAGAAGAACAAGGCTGGGGTCACACTGAGATTTCTCAGCTGAGGGTGTCACCATCATGGGAGAGGACATGACATTTCTTGGCCCCTGGATTTTTCTTCTCCCTTCTGCTAATATGTTTGCAATAAATCTTACAGGAACTTAAGCTCTAGCTGTACATTTAGAGCACAACTCAAACTCTTTGGAAATTGTAACCTTTTGTGAAAGGGCAAGTGCATAACCATATATTTGAGGGATACAGTCTCTGCCTAATGATGTGGGAAATTGTCTTTCTTATAACCAGAGAAGTTCTCTTCTTTGCAGTATTTCCAGACAGGGAAAGCCTGGAGAGCAGCTGATGAAGAGCACGGCAAAAGTAGAAGAAAAAGATTGAGAAGAGAAGATTTGAGGAAAAAAAAGAGCAAAGTAATTCAAAAGCCAGAAAGAGCCTTCAAATGTAATAAAATATCCCTACACATCATGTTGGACCAGCCTTGCAAGGAGATATCTTCCTACTTGAGATACCTCCTGGAGGAGAGAAGTCAACTCTCAACCT
Organism: Ifrita kowaldi; assembly: GCA_013398055.1. Lineage (NCBI taxonomy): Eukaryota > Metazoa > Chordata > Aves > Passeriformes > Cinclosomatidae > Ifrita > Ifrita kowaldi. The sequence goes on from VZRS01012379.1 coordinate 830,910, forward strand.
TGTGGAAGCTTCCCATGTCGGGGCTGAAATTATAATGGAAAAAAATGGCAAATGAAGTGATTCCAGTCCCAGAGCAGCAGAAACAATATACTTTGTTCTCACAAATTGGGACCAGGTAAGTTGGCACAAGGTCTTTGGCAAAGAAACAATTTACCCTCAAATTTGAGACCAGAGCAATAGTATTAGATCACTTACTCAGACTTAAGTTGTGAGCAGCTGTTTGGCTTTTATTTCACACAAAATCTTATACTGTAAAAGGAATTCCTGGCCCACATTCAGATGCTATATTTGCTCGTAACCAGTGTTTCTCATTTGAGTCCTGATAATGCAATGAAATCAGTGATGAAAAATTTTTACAGAAGAGATGCAGAGAAAAAAAAATAGTATTTCTTTAGAAGTACTTAGGTCTTGTTGTTTGCTAAAATTCTGATTTTAACTGCAAACATAATTAAAAGTACAAGTGTCTTCTCTCCCTGCTGACCTTGGGCAAACAGCAGATTGACTGTGTGTAAACAGTTTGCTTTCTCACCCGAGATCCTTCCAACAATGGAATACACGAACTCTAATGAAAAATACAGTTGCCATTCTATAGGCAGAACCAGCACGTGCTACAGCCATATTCACTCCCCAGAAAGAAAACCGTGTTTCCTGGAGCAAGTGTGAATGATCAGAACAATATAATCCCTTTTACTGCCGTGTACCTGACCTACATTGCTCAGCTTCCAGCAGAAATAAGCTGAGGCAGTCGCAGTTAAAATTGCCAGATGACACCTAAATGACCACACTTATAAGCTCTAATAAATAAAAGTAATTAATGACTAACTTAAGAGCAGCATTTGTGTATCCATTTAAAGAATTAGGCTTCCAGCCATAATGCTAATCCATATCAAGTCTGAATTCAATTAACAAGCAGGAGCATGATGGCTAATACAAAGGAAGTGATTAGAAAAAAAAGAAAAAAATCAGAATAAAACCAAAATGCACTTTCAGGCTGGGTACAGGCTGCCCAACCCCCTGGACAACCCCATGAAATACAGAAGTACTGTATTTCAAAATTTAATCACAGCTTCCATCAGAAGGCAAGACAGCTCCAACCTAAGACACCTGGCCACAGAGACATGAAACCTCCCCTTTGGCCATGCCCAACCCTACAGGACCAGGCTGCAGACAGCAGTGTCAGGGTGAAGGAGTGCTCACTCCAGGCTGGCAGTGTGGATGCTCAAGGATATGGTTAGCAATGAGGCTGACTACAAAACAGCTGTAGGAAAATCTGAATTAAAAAAAGAGGTGTATCAGCACATATAAAACCAGAGTTAAGATACCAGAGAGCCTGCTGACACTTCTCTGGCACATGCCATGCCTCAGAGGTGGCTGGCTCGAGGTGGGGATCAGTGCAATTAGTGAAATGGGATGAGCCAACACACACAAATTTGCAAAGGCAAACCCTGTTATAGCCCCTTTCTGCCATGTTTGGGGCCTGCCCTGGCCCAGAATTCAGTGGCAATGGTTGTTTCTATTGAAGTGCAAAGAGGAGATGATTTATTGCTCACACATCTGGGAAATATTTCAGTAACAAGTTCATTTTAGACCAAAGTCTTCTGGGCCAATGTGCTGCACCACAAGTCGCTTCCAAGCATGTGCCTCAGCCGATGCCTTTGTGAGACACAGGTACAGTGTGGGGCTCTGCAAGTGCACATTAAACCCACAGACTACCAAAAGAAACTCTGTAATTTGCTTAATCAGGTCATTTGCCTACTCAGTGCATCTTATTTGATGACCAGTCTGGTTTATCAGAGCTCACCAGTCTGGCAAACAGCTCAAAAAGCCATAATGAAGTGACTGATTTCACTCAGCTGCTTCTTCCAGATGCTTAGTTCATTACCAATTACCCAAATGCATCTTTCAGAGGTACTTAGGCCATTTTCAGTTCCAGAGTTTCAGTTGTCTATAAAGCAATAGGTCTATAAATCTTTTTACATGGCAGCTAAACCTATTTCCCCCTATAAAGTAAAAAAAGCAGGATCAGTAGGACAGAAAGGCAGCAGTGTGGGAGGTGTACAGCATTTTTCTTTTATAATAGTGAAAAGCATCTTGAAGATAAAATGGAAAACTTAAATTATTTCTGACAATCCCAGGGTGCAAATTTTTACCTGCAGATACTTGAATTGTGTCATCTGTGCATTTTAGAGATCAGCTAAACAAATGCTGGATCACCAGTTTAACTTACCAAACGATATCCAGGAAAGGTTCAAAGGTTTAGCAGAGATGAGGTATTGTTGCTCTTTAAACACTGAGATGAGATGAAAAGAAAGAGGCAATTATTCCAAGCAAAGCTATCCAATATGTTACTAAGTTTGGATAAGACCATCAGTTTCCACTTGTATTTTAAAGAGTCCAAGTTTGGGAAAAACAGCGCAAAACATGGTGAAAGAAGGAAACCAAGCCAGAAAAATATGAAAGGGAAAGACAAGAAGCATCTGACTTTCCTCTGGTATTAAGGACAAGTGCAGTGGTGGGATCATATGGACCTGAGAGAGGCAGGACGACATTTTGGCACAGTAAGGGACAAAAGAGAATCAAGGAGGAAGATTTCACTTCCCAAATGTGTCAGTTTGAGACTTGATTGAAGCATTTTATCATTTCATGAGAATTTTTTTTCCACAGACCACTATTTTCTTTGTCATGTGCTCTAGGTACTATGCAAACACTTTTGCCAACCCTCCAAGTCTTGAAAGACAATGAAAAATGTCAGGTTTCTCCTCAAAGTGAAGCAGCAGGGTTGGCCTACATCTTACATTTATTAATATACGATGCTTATTGCTGGATCTTTCCAAGATTTTAACTGAAATCAGACCTGGATTTTAAATGCAACACAGTAAGTCAAATCCTGCTTTCAATTTTGCTTTCTGGATTCCAGGATACACTTTTACACTATTGATATCCTGGATGTAATTCCACCTGAGGATCTAAAAGCATTTCAAGAAGAAACCTTGACAGTCTTGCACAAATACAGATCTATTGCCACTGAATTCTGAAATGGAGTTAAATGAAGCCTTTGAAAGGGAAGTTAACCATATAGTGAAGTGTAGCACATGGAAATTAAGAGTGAAACCAGAAAAAAAAAAGGAAAATCGTGCTGGTAAGGATCACAGGATTACAGTGTTTTCAAACCACTGCTTGAGATGGTGTTTTTTCTCCAAACAGATGAAAATTTTCTAGGACATCTGGCTCATTCCTCCAAGAATTGTGCTGGTGTAATTTGATTTTTCATCAATATTCACAACCAGCCTTTCAGCATTTACTGCATCCATAGCTGAGTAGTGCAGAGCCCGTTTGTGTTGCAGACCAGGACTTTGAGGGATTTAGGGAGTACTGAGCAATGAAGTTCAGTCTGAAGCTGAAACCAAATCCCAACGTTTCCATGCATTGTAAGCTTCAGAAAACATTCCAAAATTCCCACCCTAAGAGTAGAAGTACCTATAGATCCAACAGGGTTTTATAGAAACTATATATGGTTCTATAGAACTAAGGTAAGAACTTAGAATAACAAAAAATGGCATTTCCCATTTCCCCTTCCCTCCTCCCAAATGGTTCAGCAGTCTCAGAATCCATTCTGGGCTTGGATTTTCCAGGTAATTAGAAAGACCACACAGCCAGAGTAAATTCCCAAAGTACATTTTGCTTTGCAACCACGTGTCCACATTACGTTAGTGCTACTCCCAGTCAGCTCCAGCCACAGCTGTGCATCCCCTGCAAATCCCACTCCCACCAGCAGCCCGTGGAGCAATGCAGCTTCCAGCTGCCATGCAAGAACAGGTATCTCACACCACATAGTCCTCAGCCACTGCAAAAAAACGACTCTAAATTAATCTGATGCAGAGCAATGACATCTGAACTGGTGAGCCAGGAATCCGGTCCCCAGCAGGGAACTCTTGGCAGCCCTGTGTCCCCAGGAAACATCTCCTGCCACGAAGGCACCTCATGGGAGTCTCAGGTTGCGTTGGACACCACTGCCACACAGATGTGAGTGGTTGCACAGACCCATTACCAGGAAGCCCACTGAAACCATGGCTAAACCTTGCACTAAACCAGGCTTTTGTCTGGGAGGGAGATGTTCCCTCACCCCGAGGCAGAGGTGCAATAACCCAAGTTTCCCGGGTGAAAGCAAGCTCTGAAGAATGACATCTGGTTTCTGCACAACTTGGCTGTCAAACCTCTCTCTTGCTGATGTTTCTGTTTCTTATCTTCTTGCTTGTGCTTGGAGCTCAAACAAGTTCCAGCTGAGTGAAGGAACTGGCTGCTGCAGGGGTCAGCCCCCACGGCCCCTCTGCACCCTGGGTCCCAGGCAGGGAACTCACCCAGGCACCTTCCCCATGGCCAGTCCAGTGCTGGGCACCATCCAGAGAGGCACAAGCCTCCCCTAACCCCTGGTATTGCTTCATCTCTATTTTCCTCAAAAGTGACCCATAGTGTTCCTCTTGGAGATGAAAAAGAAAATCTTATTCTCAGTCACCACTCTGCCACTTCTCTCCTTTTCCCAGCTCTCTCTAAATCCCTCCTGCTGCTGACAAAGATTATTTCCCACCTTCATTTTCCTCTGATACTGTTGAATTATATGTGTTTACATTTGCTGCAGTACCATAAAGCAGAGTAAATTTTGCAAACACTCTTCCTCAATCCATAAAGTAATAAATCAGATCCTCCAAAAAACTATGTGTCACTTGTATAAAATTGGAATGTTTAAACTCCCCCCCCTCCAAATTATCACAGCTGCTTCTCCCCTCCCTCCAGCCACTCCTCAGCCACCTCTGAAAGCTGTTATTGCTCTGACTGACAGGGGAACATCAACAACCCAACACAGGCTGACTGATTGACAAGCCCCGTTCTTTTTAAAACTGATTTTGCTTGGTAAACCATTTAAAACATGTCAAACAGTTCAACAGTTCCCTGTGAAACTACTGCCAACTCTGTTCCCTCTGGAGAAGGTAATTATCTTATTCATAGGGGTTGGGGAACAAATGCTGAATTTCTTTTTCATAATCATTTATTAATTGTTCTCATATTGAAAAATTTACTTTGGTAAAATAAATAAGATCCAGCCCTTGCTCATATTGCTGCTAGAAAAATTAATTTTGCAGAAGTAGGGCAGCCCAGGGCAGGAGCCAGCTGTAACTTGCCCATGAACTGAATGGGAAACTGTAGAAGGCAGTTAAGAAAGAGTGCCTTTACGATGGGAGAAAAAAAAAAAGAAAAAAGAAAAATACAGTCCCAGACTACAGATACTCAGCACAGTTCACTCTGAGCATTTATTGTGCTATTACTGTTACAGCAACCAGGAGACTTTTATCAGTTTTGCAGAGGGCAAGCATACAAAGCTCCTGTTCTAAAGACACTGCTATTGGATATACCTATATGAGAACAAAAATTAGTTTCAATAGGAAATGGGTAGTATAAAAAAAAAGATAAACAACAACTTCAAGTATGACCATAAATTTCCCATGGTCACTTAACTTTGATGGTAGTGACTGACTCAGATTTTATTGTACAGTTTTACAGCCATGAAGGAGAATTCGCTCAATTGTGTAGATGCCACCTCTTTTTTCAGTTCTCGAATTATGAAAAGGTGCCTTTGAAATTTCAGGGGTTTTGCCTGAAAAAGCAGAGTTTGATGCTTATGGGAAGAGTAATTTTATGCTTTTCCAAAAAAGAAAAAATACTTTAAGCTACAGCAGGAAATTGCAAGCAACTAATGTAAACTGGACACTTGACAATCACTAGAAAATATTTACACTAATATAACTATAACTGCCCAAAGGAAACAAACAAATGCCAGAAACACAACTTAAGTTGATGGAATGAGAAATAAACACAAGAATAATGGATGGGTTCAGCCCAAAACTTTTGTGCACACATGTGGAGCAGTCTCTTCTCCTCCAGGGCTGCTCCTGCATCCCCATCTCCCTGGTCCTACCCAACAGACTCCACTGCAGATGTGCCCTGGGATATGTGAGTGCCTTCATTCAAGCCATTGTAAACCTCAAAGTCTGGCCCCAAGTTGCCCCACAGGAAGTTTAGATTATATAGTAAGAAAAACTTCTTCACTGAAAGGGTGGTCAGGCATGGAAACAGGGAATTGCCATCCCTAGAAGTGTTGAAAAGGAGTGTGGATGGGGCACCTGGGAACATGGTTTAGTGCTGGGTTAATGGCTGGACTTCATCTCAGAGGTCCTTTCTAACCATAACAATTCTGTGATTCCATGATTCTAAAGCATTTTCTCATTTGAGGAGATGATGATGGAGCCCAGGAGAGAGAAGTAGCTCACGGGGACACCGTAGGAGCTTGGCTCCCCTGAACACTATGGAAATTAGAAGCATTCTTAAGTCCATTCAGTTTGGAGCAACTGCAAACCCAGTGCTGCTTTGTTGTTTCCACGTGGCTGCACTGATGGTGCTGGAGAATCACAGAATGGGTCAGGTCAGAAGGGTCAGCGGGTCATCTGATCCAAAGCCCTGCCCAAGCAGGGTCATCCCAGAGCACACGGCACAGGATGATGTTTGGACAGTTCTTCAATATCCCCAGTGAGGGAGACTCCACACCCTCTCTGGACAATCTCTTCCAGTGCTCGGTCACTGCACACTGAAGCTCTGCCTCATGTTCATGTGGACCTTCCTGTGCATCAGTTTCTGTCCATTGCCTCATTCTATTGCTTGGTACCATCAAGAAGAGCCTGGCTCCAACCCTTGACACTCTCCTTTCAGATACTTACATATATTTATGCTTATATACATGGAAATCATGCATTTTATGTGGCTACAAAGACCCACAGCTCATACTACTCCTGAATCAAGTTGCACAAACCCTGAGGGCTTCATTTGCACCTGAAAAATAAACCTGAACTTCTCTTAATATGTGTTTAAGCAGAATCACTGTGACAACCTGAGAAATGGCAGAGAGACACTTTGTNTTCACTGAAAGGGTGGTCAGGCATGGAAACAGGGAATTGCCATCCCTAGAAGTGTTGAAAAGGAGTGTGGATGGGGCACCTGGGAACATGGTTTAGTGCTGGGTTAATGGCTGGACTTCATCTCAGAGGTCCTTTCTAACCATAACAATTCTGTGATTCCATGATTCTAAAGCATTTTCTCATTTGAGGAGATGATGATGGAGCCCAGGAGAGAGAAGTAGCTCACGGGGACACCGTAGGAGCTTGGCTCCCCTGAACACTATGGAAATTAGAAGCATTCTTAAGTCCATTCAGTTTGGAGCAACTGCAAACCCAGTGCTGCTTTGTTGTTTCCACGTGGCTGCACTGATGGTGCTGGAGAATCACAGAATGGGTCAGGGCAGAAGGGTCAGCGGGTCATCTGATCCAAAGCCCTGCCCAAGCAGGGTCATCCCAGAGCACACGGCACAGGATGATGTTTGGACAGTTCTTCAATATCCCCAGTGAGGGAGACTCCACACCCTCTCTGGACAATCTCTTCCAGTGCTCGGTCACTGCACACTGAAGCTCTGCCTCATGTTCATGTGGACCTTCCTGTGCATCAGTTTCTGTCCATTGCCTCATTCTATTGCTTGGTACCATCAAGAAGAGCCTGGCTCCAACCCTTGACACTCTCCTTTCAGATACTTACATATATTTATGCTTATATACATGGAAATCATGCATTTTATGTGGCTACAAAGACCCACAGCTCATACTACTCCTGAATCAAGTTGCACAAACCCTGAGGGCTTCATTTGCACCTGAAAAATAAACCTGAACTTCTCTTAATATGTGTTTAAGCAGAATCACTGTGACAACCTGAGAAATGGCAGAGAGACACTTTGTTCCTGAAGTGCTGCTGCACCATGGCAGCAGCTCCTGCCCAGAGTTAAGGAGGTGATAAACACTCATGCTGAGTGCGGCACAGACCAGCATTGTCTCTGGTTTTAGCTCTTGTTGACAGTGGATGAAATCCAGATTTGGAGCTGTGCATCCAGAAACTGCAGCTTGCTGTTGGAGCCTGAGCCATTGTACTCTGCATTTAGGTGAAAAGCCTGCTAGTGGAGTGAATGGCAGCATGGCAAAGGGGACACGAGCACCGAGCCACCACTCTGGACTCATTCCACAGCGTGGCACAGTCCAGCCAGCAATCCAGAAATACCCAAACACGAGGTTAAGGCCGGCTCTGTTTTGCTTGTGGGAGCTTCGTACCACAAACTGCTTAATTTTACTCTGTGTTTTTGGTCTGCTGTGTTGTTCTGGAAGCTTTGCAGAAGCTGTTGTGTCTCGGATAGGCACTTTGCAAAACAGAGGAATTTCCACGTTGTCCAGTGAAAGGCAGAGCCCTTTCAGCAAGTCCCTCGGACATCGTGGCCATGTGCACAGAGCAAGAGCCAGCAGAAGAAATTAATTCAGCACATAAGGAACAAAGGATATCAGGACTGCCAAGAGTAATATTAACTTTTCTCAAATGTAAGCATGTTTGACATTGGTTTAACCATATTAATTTGCATACAATGCACATCTTGCACAAAATTGGGTGAACTAATGACAAAGTGGGTAATTTCACAGAGCAAACAATGTCAGGGCACAAAAGTTAGTTTTTCATCATAAGACTTCAGGTATTTGAGTCCCCACAAAGCAAACAAAACAGGATCAAACAAGCCTAGAGTACTATCACTTCCCAGCTAATCCCAAATAGAAACCTGTGCTGAGCACAGGTAGCAGCTCTATCACCCATCCCTCCCGTCTCCACCGGCTCAAAATGCCTGAAAATACCACAGCCCATTTGAAAATGCCCAGTATGAAAGATGCTTGACATATTTTCATCTGCCTCCTCATTTACAGCAGCCCCAGACTCGCAGTTGTGCCACACTAATCCCCAGTTCAGCCATCCCCAACCTCTGCCTTTGCCGATTACCCCAACCCTGACCCGCCAAGCAGTGAGATTTAATCCTCCCCTGAAATGCTTCCAAGCCAGATTCAAACTGCCAAGAAAAAGTCCACATTCCTCAATTTCTATCACCCTTGGCTATATGCTTTGTTGGCTGAATTATCTTAATAGAAATATGTAAGTACTCGAATGTGAGTGCATGTTTATCCCCACCTCGAGAGAAACCTGCCTTGCCCTGCAGCCATCACACCCCTGGGAGCCCTTTTTCCTCCTTGTGCATTGGAGACTTGCAGATTAATCTCACCAGACCAGCTCTTTTCAACCTGGCAGCACAGACCATTCAAAGCAGCTTTTCTGCATTAAAACAAAGACCTGTTTCTAGACATGATCCACCACTTCCATACAGGTCACTGGAAGGCTGCTCTACATTTTTCTAGAAAGGAGGGGAAGATGTTTTCTCTGTTGGGCTTTGGACACACTGAGCATCCCAGCACACGCCCAGAAAAACCTTTTTGTAGCCCAAGTCCAAAAGGATCCTCATTTTGACCAAATATTGGTAACACTCCTCTGTTTCTCTCTCCTCCTTCATCTCCTTGGACAAAGATGCTGAAGGAAAAGAGCCCAACTCTTTTTGCCAAGGGATGCACAGAATCCCTCCGTGCTTCCTAACAGATGGTTTCCAAGAAAAAGTCACGTACAAACAACATCTGCAAAACTACTATAAGACTTAGACCTCCACAGCATCCTAACCAGCTGTCTGCCATAGAATAAACAAATATTTTTCTTGTTTTATGTCTAGCAGTACATTTTATCCCAGAGATCTACAGTGGCGACTTCTGGGAGGGAGGAGTAGTGTTGGGGGAGATGGGGAGAGAGCTGGGACAATGTCCTGCTGAGAAAAGCAGTAGCTCCTGTGTGTCCCAAATTGTGCTTTTGGCTCTAAATAAAGCTTACCTTTTTAATAGTGGAGAAAACTAGTTATTAATTAAAAAACAAACCCTGATGATCATCGCATAGATTTAAAGTACCAGTGACGCATTGGGGCTGCCTGGTAAAGAAAGATGTCTTTTCCAAATACTGTCTTTAAAATTTCACTCACTCCACAATAAAATGACTGGTTTTTAATTCAAACATCCCAACCTTTCATATAAAGATACTAACTTGAGGGGCACAGGTCATTGCAGCTGTGGAGTGCTCATCACAACAGGAATTTCTTCATGCCCTGGACAAAGGGTTCATACCAAAAGAACTGGCAGCATCTCCATTAAAATGAAATGTTCTCCTTCCCCTTTTTTGTGCCACACGCAAGCTCCCCCACTAAGTTTCAAATTGTTTTTTAATCCAGTTATTAAATGAAGTGTCTTTTTTATCTTAGAAAAAAGTTTTATTTGTTTATTTGTTTATGATTTCTTTTAGAGCCAATGTAAGAGGTCAAATAAATTCCAGATGACATCCAGACTCTTCTGTATTTGAATTTTTTTGTCTTTTCTTTTGAAATTCACAGAAAGGAACATGTAAAGATCACAAGAAAATGCAATGATCTTTAAATCCCTGAATTTTCATCTTCTGCTTGCAACAGCAGCACTGTCATGGCAGGATCTGTGCTACATAATACCAACATCTCTTATACAAGATTTAATTATCTTTGTGTTTCAACCTGGCTCACAATACTCACTAGTTCTTACTATGCCATGGGCTGAAAATCCTATGGTAATAGGAATTGTGTCAGTCATATCCAAAGGTTTTTGCCCTTCAGCAGTTGTGGCCATGAGGTTTAGAAGTGGTGACATGGGGAAGTTACAGCATACCAATGGCAATCCCAACAAGCACATATTACGTTGCTTACAGTCTTAATGCTCACAATTCCTCATTTTAGACCTCTAAGTCAATCCATGGAAGCGCTGCACACATTTTAACCAAGACTTGATTTCCTGACAATAACCACGGTTCAAATTAACCAGCACACCTCCTGGAAGAGGCAATGGGTTGCATCTTAAAGCCAGTCAAGACTTAATCCATGACTTAACCTAAATCATTTGGCAGAACAGGAGCACAGAGGACACTCTCCCTGTCAGGTCTCCTTGACCATGAAGGTCTTTGCCCCGTGGCAAGCTGACTTTTAAGATTGCACCACACATTTTAATACAAGATTGAAGCTCAGGATCGAATGCTGGAGGCTTGGAAATAAAATATTAATTAAAAAAAAAATATTTTCCTACTCTGTTGCTCTGCCTGTGAACAGACTACAAAGGCTTTTCCTTGCTCAGAACTGCTGGTTTCCCAGCACTCACAAATTCTGGCCTCAGCTGTAGCTACTTCAAAGGCAATAGATATGGCTCAGAGAGAAAACAAAACTGGAAATAAAAACGATGCTGACATTTCAGCAAAATACTGGTCACTTAGTGAGAAATCCTTGGGATCTCTGAATTAATTTTAGATTGCTTGAAATCTATCTCCCTGCATCTTTTTGATGCATCCCATTTTTCTGCTGTGAATTTCTCCACATGATTGCTCTGTCTCCACAATCCCTGAAAACTATAAAAACAAATCAAACTGCCTTTTCACAGTCAAGCAAAGTATAAGCCAAATAACTTGAATTCCAAGCTTTCATTTCAAGGGAAGAGTTGTCATAAAATTATCACTAGCTCAAACCATGTACCAGTTCCAGGACTCCTTCCAGGGCAAGAACACAGGTAGATACTGGGAATACTGAAATGAGAGTCCCAGGGAGGCTTTGGCAGAGCAGCACCTCTCAACCCTGTAGGGGCTACACACAAGGCTCAGCTCCACCTTCCCTGTGCAAATGGGGGTTTAACTTAAAGGAGGCTTGGGTACAGAGCTGGTTTTGTGCCAGTCTTACTGCATTCTTTAAGAAACATTTGAATTGAGTTTCCTTCCTGATTTCTTCTCAATTTGTTTTTTCATCTCTTAAGAGCAACAATTACAACAGCACACCCCAGTCAACACAGGAGCTTCAGATCCATCTTTTTATAGAGCATTTGTATGGACAGGCAGGTAAAAGTACACATTTTGGATAATGTGCAATTTTTTCTCTTCACTCTGATGAAGTTTGCAACTAATTACATCCATGCCCATGTCTTAAACCACAGACATAACCAAGAAGCTAAGCTGGTACACCTTCCAAGCCTTTCCTGTGTTTAATAACCCCAAGCTAATAAAGTCAACAGTAGAAGACTGAAGAGGAGTCTTCAGCTCACACAGTCATGTATTTGCTGTCTCCTCAAGGGATGAGTCTCAGCAACCTCAGATGCTCCCTCTTAGGTTATACAAAGGACAGCCAAACCCTCTCCTGTGGGCATTGGGTGTTCTGGTTCCACCCAGCTGGGTGGGAGAACAGATGATGCCTTGGGGCATGGTCCAGGAAAGGGAAAGGAGGAATACTGGGAGTTATGAACACAATTTGAGGAAGTAGCTCTTAAAGTTTGCCAGATTCCTCCACAATTGCATGCAGCAGGTAAAGCTGATGGAGTCTAATAACTGCAAAGATTAATTTCCTGCTCTGTGGTGGAGATGGTGCTGACTGGCCAGGTTTAGGGAAACCATGAGCACGTCAGCTAGATCATAAATTGGTTTAAATGCAAGAAAAATCATCTGTTGGCTGGCAGGGCTTAATGCACAACAAGATGTCTGGTGCGGACACAAATTAATCACACCCCAAAATGGACAAAGCCTTGCAGAATGTCTGCATACACGCAGGCATAACGAAAAACTGAGATTTCATCAAGCTGGATGAATAGCCTGGAGCACCAGGCATCATTCTTGAATATTTCCCCGCTGAGCATTTTAAATAGGTAAATGGTATTTTCATTGCTGTTACGATGAAAGCCATTAGCTTCAGCTCGCAGTTCCTAAAGACGAGATTGATGGCAGGGAATCAAGAAGCACATGAGTTCAAATGAGACAAGATTAGGTGCCAAAGCCTGAATTGCAGTATCCTTCTTGACTTACATTTTATGACAGTTAAACCAGCAATAACCAATCAATTCTTTGCTTGACTTGGAGAATTACCATTTCAGTTCCTTTCTCATGTTGGGACAGCTCTCTCTTCCAGTGCTGTATGGTCACAGCCACAAATCCTGCCTCAGAGTTACTCCAGAACATTCACCAAGACCATACTACTGCCTTATTCCTTGGATTATGGCATTTTTAATCTGCCTCTGAACATACTGTAGAATGCAGAGATTAAATTAGTGTTTAATCACTGCTACTTTTAGAACTTGCTTTATTCTTCGCCACTCATATTTGACCACAGTAGAAAGCATTAACAGTGCCAAATGAATATTTTACTTAAAAAAAATAAAGATACTTATAAATAACTAAATAGATTTCATTTTCAGAAGTTAAATCTAGCATTTAATATCGGATTCTTGGAATTTCCATAGAGCTTTTCACAGGGAGAGATCAAAGAACATTTATACAATATTGTTATTCATATTTTACATACAGGGAATGCAACTCCCAAACATGTGAGATGTTTACCCAATAATAGCAGTTATGGCCAGGAATAATGTCAAGTTTTTTGACTTTCACTTCAAAAGACTCATCCTGGGGACCAGCTGGAATGCTTGCACTGCTCTGTTCACCCATCTACATGTTCTATTGCTGGGTAACTTTAATAATCACTTATTTAACTAATCTATTCCCTTCCAACTAAATTCTAGACACAAAAAAAAACTTGAAAGCAAGCAAATTACTCATTTGCAGTCAATCTTCTGCAACTACGTTTGCTTTTTACACTCTGATCTGATTGCTAAAAGCTAAGGGCCATGATTTATGAAAAAACACCAAAACTGCTCAGTGTTTTTATTTTTCAGTCCTGTATGTGAAATGACTCTGCATCATTCTGCTGATTTGTCAGTGTCATGACACTGCTTCTGACCTTCAAAGCATCCATCAAAGGCCAACATTGTTTCAGGTGGCACTTCTGGCACAGGAAACTGAGACCACAACCATTGCCTTGTCCAAAGCATGGAGGCCCAGGTACCAGACAGAAAGTAGGGGTGTTTCCCAGGGAATTTTTTGACTTAAAAAGTAAATAGCCAAGAATTCAACACCAGCATTTGCATTTTCCAATCAAAAACAGTATTAAAGTTGAAAGTGTTCTCAATTTTGTGGAAAATGTTTTCCCTCCTTTCTTTTAAAATAAAAAGTGTCCGAGGCAGACAACATGTTTATGAAGACATCCTACTCTTCACTATGTGGATGTGCAAGATCTCAGCAAATATCTACAATATTCCAGGAGAGATATGAGCCACAAGTGACCACGGTTCACCATCCTACCAGCAGAGATCCAGCCAAGTCTTTGTGCTGGATGATTTAGATTTGATTTATATTTGCTAGAGGAGAAAAGACCAGGGAAGATGCGATCCACATCGTATTTACCCATCATCATGGGTCTTCCCTCCTCCAGCAAATCTAAGATGCTTTACTGAGCTCTTTCCCAGATTCACTGAACACCCTTACAAAAGCACTCTTCAGAGAGAAAACTGAATTTTCTCTCCCATCTTACAGTACTGATTCTGAAGGAAATGTATCCATTTTGACTAAAAAAATCCAAGCAGCACACGGGCTGTTTAGAGAATTCTCATAAGATGACCACATTGAATTGATTTCTGGCATTAAGGCCCCAAAAGCTTGAGCAGCAACATGCTTCCACATTCCTTCCTCCCTAGTAACGAAGACGGACAGTGACAAACATCCATTCTGCATGAGGTACACATTAAAAAAAAAAATTTATCTGGACTTAATCGAAACTTCTCTCCATACCAACATGAAGCAATGCCTAGAGAACAGGGCTCTTTACTAAGAACATTTTTCTTTTTACCTTCAACTGATTATGGTTTCCTTGCTTTGCAAACACTAGCTTCAAGCCATATGTGTCTCCACATCAGTTTATCTGCTGCTTTCAACTTCTATCAGCCCCTGTTTTTACTCAAACAGGAAAGAATACAGAATGTTCTAGTTAAAGTCTATTTTTGAATATAATAAAGCTATGCAAGCCCATTTCCATTTTCTGGTGTCTCCAACAAACAGACTACCCAAGTTCATTAGGACGACAGTTTCTTGGCAATCAAGTCATTTTTCATTGTGTCTATAAGAAGTTATTTCATTAATCCTTTGGCTCACTCACAAAACCCCATGCTCAGCACCAAACAAAAGGACCCGCATTCTGTCATCAAGTCCACACCTTGGGCATTTTTTTCCTCAAGTGTTGCTGAGGATGGTGGGGTGAGGGAAGAAGTCAAGCAAGGGAAGATCTAAAAATCAACCTAAGCAGGTCTTCAGTCTCTCCTTCCTCTGGGCTCTGCCTCATCAATAACCTAATGAGGGTTGGGATTTTGTTTATTGGGTTTGGAGTTTTTATGGGGTTTTCTTTGGCTTGTTTTTTGAGTGGGCTTGAGGGTTGTTTGGGAAGGGGGCAGGGGAGTAACACACATGCTTTTAAATTCACCCTATTTTTAACCATCCCTCTCAGAATCTACTTCAGAAAACAAAGCTGTAATCTGTTACTGATAGATAAGGAAACATTTCTGGAGCCCTTTCAAACAGTTTATTCCATGACCAGCACTGCATAATTGCAGAACTGCATGTTTCCATGCTATCAGCAGCCCTGTCTCTGCTGTGGGTGCATTTGGTGTAGTTTGGGAAAGGCTCAGTGCAAGGGCACCCAGGAGCCAAGCTCAGCACATGGCACCCAGCATGGCAGTGTGGATGGGCTCTTGGCAGCTCCTTCTGCTGAGCCAGGGGCAAAACAGGGCACAGCTTTTGGCTGAAGCTCAGAGGCACGAGAGTAATGCAAATGACAACTGCTTAACATTAAATAGTGATAAATATGCTCATATTAACCGCAGTGAGAGAATTAATGCGGACATGTGCTCACCATACAGCCCTTCCAAAAGGGAGCCCTCCCTCTCCTAACGTCCACACTGGGCAGGAGCTGCAGCACTCGCTCCTGCCTGGGCACTGAGAAGGCTCTGAGGCTCACACCACCTCAGACATCCTTGTCTGGGGATTTTCCACTCAACTGCATTTTGTGAACAGCGTCCCTCTGCTGTTCCTGAGGTTTTATACTTCAGTTAAAACTTGCAAATCAAATAAAGTGGACAATTCATCCTCGGGGAACACACCCTGTCCTTGTCTTTCTATCCTGCACAGCAGTACAACTATCCCTCTCTTCCAAACTCACCAGCCCAGTCCACCCTGCTGGAGACCCACATGGTGGAGTCACCTCTTTATTTTTGCTTTAAGATAATTAATTAATTTCCAGCCACAAACAGTACAAAATTCAATATATGCATTTAACTTCTGGTTTCTTTTGGTACCCCTCAAGCCCCAAGGACAGAGCTGAAGAGCTGGGCTGCAGGCTGGGCAGCTCCAAAGCCGTTTTGCTGTGGCTGCTGGCTCAGCCCTCTTACTCCTCACCACCAAGTAAGTATTAAACCAGAAGGATGTGTTGCCTTTGGAAACAAATTTAAGCAGAACATCCAGATTTAGCACAGGATTGAAGGAAGTTCTCAACCTAACCTCCAGGGTACAAACTCTTCTCACATATGTGGGAACTCCTCCTTTCAGAAGAAAGGACAAAAACAGTGGATAAACCACTGAAAACTGATCTTGCTTCTGCCTCAGTGCCTATTCCCATCAAACAGGGAAGGCTGCACACAGGAAAACCTGCTCTTAATGTCAACCATCAACCACCACTCTGACACACAAAGCCAGGAATGAACTAATCCAACACAGAAGGACAGCAACAAAACAATGTCCTGCTACAAGTTTGCTCAACAGAACAAAAGCCAGGAGGGACTTCAAAGCAAAACCCTCCTTGCACAACACCGGCAGAGCCCAACCAACGTTGTGATGACTCAGAAAATCCCGAGTGACACCATCCCAGTGCTCTGAGGCTGCCCAGGCCGAGAGCAGGGAGGCTGGAAAGTCCTGCCTGGGACAAGGCCGGCAGCACCACGGGGTGACAAGAAAAACCAAAAAGAGGATTTTGAGCATATCCTCATGATCAATAAGAAGCAGCAAAGCCCAGTCCTTTTCTTTTTCATCTGCTGGTACAAGTTCACCTCTAATTTAGAATTTCGTAAGACAGAGGATCTGTAGGAAAAAACTGTTCTTAAGCAGACTCTGTAGTATAAATACATTACTTGCTGCTGCTTCCTGCTAGAACACATACCAGCACAGAACCCAGGCAGCACAACTCTTAAAATTTCTTGGAACAAAGCCTTTATATTCACAAGTTTAATCTCGCATTGAGAAAAATAGACCCATAAAACTGGTCTTTGCAAAGGGTATCTGCTGAGACATGTCCTGTCCTTTCCTGAATCACCAAGCCAGGCAATGAACCCTTTTCAGATGAGGTCTGAGCACAGCAGTTGTAGTCCCATAGCCATGAGGCAACAGAAAGGGGATTAAATTTTCTTCCCTCAAGCTGGGAGGGAAACAACCCTTTCAAAATGTTATTGAAATAATAAAACATTTCAATAACCATACAGCTGTGGAGCAGCAGTGCTACGAGTACACACCACGTTAAAGACCCTGCTAGAATTTTACGAGTTTGCGAAAAAACAGAACCCAAAATCCTCTGCAATTCCAAAACATGCAGACACGCACGCAAAGCCCCCCCAGCAACAGCTGGCTTAAAAGAAAAGGAAAATCACAGTGGTGGAAAACCTCCAGTCAATACCACCAGCACAGCCACACGCCCCTCTGCGCTGACGTGCAACTGATGTGTGGCAACAGGCCCCAGTGAACAGGGATGTCCACAGCCATCTCCAGTGTCAGAAAGAGGCACAAAATGACAAAATCTCTCAGCTCCACACTCAGAAGGACGGCCTTTTTCTGTTTGTTTTTTGTTTTTTTTTCTTTGGTAGGTGTATCCTCAGAGTAACAGCCACAGCTCTGAGCATTGGGACACCTGGTGCTACAGGAACCCAGAACCAAAACTTAATCTTCAGTCCCAAAGTCCTACAGCTCCTTGTTTCACAGGTCCATGCAAAAAGAGAAGAAAACAACCCTTCCTCTTCTATTTTAAAAGACATGCAGACCCAAACTCTCATTAGAACCCATTTTCATTAGAGAGCAGATTATTATGCAGGAAACTGCCAGAGCCTTGGGACTCCTGTCATGGGGAAGAGCTTTTCCAGCAGCTCCACTATGATTTCTGACACAGTTACTGCCACAGGTCCTGACTTTTTCTGTGACTCCCAGGGGGAGCTCGGCCAGGGAGCCAGGAGCTGAAGATGCCACTGCATTCATCTCCCAGCTCGAAGATTTGAAACAAAAGAGAAAGGGTGGTCTCATCCTCGGGATTAACTGCAGCAGGGAGGTCCCTCTTCCGAGCAGGGTAGATAGCATTAACTCCACTGCCGTGATTTCTCAAATCCTTACAGCCAAGTACTTGCAAAATCAGAGCTCAATCACCGTGGGGTGGAGCAGAAAGGCAACCAAGACCAAGCACTTTGGTTTTGCACAGTCCCCAAGCAAAGAAATCCCTCCCCAGACACAGGGCCATTCAGCAGCCAAACTGCCTGGAACTTCTTCCTGTTAGGAAACTGGGAGAAACTGAGCAGAAGGGACAAGAGGGTCAAGACCAGGAGCTAATTAAGTTGTTTTCATTGCTTCCAGCCTCGTTTCGAGAATTCTGCTTCTTGCAAGTTGAGTGGAGATGCCCCAACAGAAAAGTACGAGGTCTGAGGGCAGGCACGGGGACTGCTGGTACCTCCTGAGCAAGGACGCCCACCCTCTGTTTGATCTGGAAAGCCTCTGGCTTTGCAGTTGCCAAAAGTATTTTAGAAAAGCAAGGGGAGCCTGTGTCTCCAGTTGCATTACAATTATGTTCTTCAGTGCTGGCTCCATAGAAAAAAGCCCGATACCTCCCCCACGGTCTCCTGTATTGATCCAGCACAGCTGAGGTGCAGGCAGGAGTGCTGCAGAGACCTGGCGTGCTGGGGAGGAAATGAAAGAAAACCAGAAAAACAGACTGTGCTTTTACTTAAATGAAACAAAAAAAAGAAAAAAACAGAAAGGAGAAGAAGTTACATATACAAACACACCACACACGTGCACATCTTTTGTTACAAGAAGTTCTATGCTTTTCTCCAGGCAGAGTTTGCAGCTACAGTAGTTTAGTCCACAGGATAAAAGCATCCATATCACCATTTAAAATAGGATTTTCAACCTATTAGGCACACAGAAATTACTGTGGAGGCACAGCACTACCTAGATGAGGAGCAGAAACTCATCACATACTAAAATCCTCGTGGGTTTGGGCAGTGCAGATCTGCTGCACAAGCACTTGCACACAGAAGTGGTGCCTGCTCACCTGCATACATAGAGCTTTACACATCACACCTGGAAAAATAATTTATAGACTAAGCAGATATGCCAGTTTCTGCCTTTTTCTGTACTCATCCATGCCATAACACTCTCTGAGAAACAAACGAGCCCCAGCATTGCCTCTAGGCAGAGCAGGAAAACACAGACTTAATGCAAGACCTGGAGGTAGAATGATGCTCAGGACAGCAGCACACTTTACGACTTGGAGTCCAAGCTCCAGGAAAACTCCAGAGATAAAACAGAATCACAGCAAATTCATTTCCTGGCACAATTTTGAGGGAAAATAATAGCATTTCCTTTCCAGTTTCATTGAAAAGTAAGTTCAAATTCAATAGTAACAAATAAACTAAAAACATTCCCAGCTCTTGAACAACCTGCATCCCCTCTGCCTTTACTAAGTCTGTCTGCTTTGTGAGTGATATGTTTTTACAAAAACACTGTATTTATAAAAACAAAAAGAAGAAACACAATGAAACTGTGATTTATGGTCCCATAAAGGTTCCAGTTTCAAAAAATCTGTAAAACTTTTGCAGAAACATAAAAAAAAAAAAAGAAGAAGACAACTGAAGCAGGAAAAGATTTCTAATGTCCCCATTTTCCTCTTAGCTAAGCAAACATTTCTACTGAAAGAATTTACTGAAACATTAGATGTCCTCTCGGCAAAAAACCACAAATTACCCAAAAGTCCATATTTTTTCAGGGGCCTGTCTCCCCCATCCAGCAGTTGGGCACTGGAAATCTCAACAAATCACTTTGTGAATTGAAAAGCCTGGTTGCTTTCAATTCTTGTGTCTCATGTGAAGCAGAGAACAGAATGGCAAAACAGACTTTCCACTAAGTTTTGTGGCAGATTGTCTCATCTTGACAAAGAAATAGTTAATATCTCCACAATCCAGACCTCTTTGGTGCAGACTATATTCTATATCACACAAAATAAAATTAAAGTGCCTCTCTGAAGCTGCAGAAAGACTCCTCATTTAGTTTCAACTTATCAGAACACCAGCACACTCCCCAGATTTCAGTATCTGCAGCACTTCAGAGAACACTTAAAACATTTGAAAAATTTTGAGATGAATCACGTTAGAAAATGAAGTACCTTATTTTATATCCCATTTACGAGTCAATTTATCTTTCCTGAAATTCTTTCAAGTTCCTGTTCTTTCTCCATTATTGGAAACCCAGTAATGATACACAGCTTATGGGAAATTATTGTTTCAGGTGCTTTCCTTAGCAATCCATTAAACAAAATTAAACGCAATTTCAGAATTAGTCCTTTTAGAAGTCAACATAATTTTCTTTTTCATCCCAATCTTCTCCTATTTTGCATGTCAGTCATCTATGTATAATTCCTTTCAGATGGAATATGAAAAATTCATCTATTTTAGTGTAGTGAGTGTGAGCAAACAGAGCACAGTTGTTTTCTATTAGCCAACATAATATATAATAGAGGGATAGAGTTAACCCCCCTGCACACACACACAAATGACTGTGTGGATTAAGAGAGGTGCCACTTTTACACTGTGCAGGACAGTGAACAAGCAGAGAGTCACGGGCTCTTTTGTCACCTGGAGGTACCTCCACTTTGAAGGTTTTGACAAAAAGTTTCAAAATATTTTGAGCCTGGACCAACATCAAGCAGCTCTGTTCATATTATCCACAGCCCAAACAAAAAAAAACCCCAAACCAACCCCAAACAAAACCTGCCCTCTAAAAAACCCCAACAACCACCCACCAACACACAGAAGGTGCCATCTTTTAAGTCTTGATCTGGCTCTTGGGCCATGCCCCAGGAGTATTTCACTGCACATGAGCTTGGTCAACCCTGCACCTCTCATGACCTTTGCCAGAAGGGCTGGGGAAGCCATCAGTGGAAGAAAAGCTCATAGTCACTGAAGTACCAAAATAGCTCACTTAATTTATTAGTGGCATGGAATAACTTTAAGCTGTTTTTCTCTATTCATCACTGGCTACCTTCAGGTGAAAGCATTTCTAGTTTCTTGCACTTCAGAAGATATTATTTCTGATTTCCTACATTAACCTTCATGCCAGCTGCTTTGAAAATATAAAAACCAGACCCTGTGTGTATATATAGCATGCGGGGAGAAACATCTTGGACAAAGTCACTGAAATAACAATAAAAAGCCCCCCCTTTTTACAGTCTTTGAAGATGTTTAGGCACTAAAAACAATCCAGCTGCCAAGAAGCAAAATAATTCTTATCTGGAAGAGATGATTCTTTGCCCAGGAAACCACTCTTGTGGTATCCAATTCACTTTCCAGGATCTTGCAGAGTAAAAGAGTAAAGCATAAAAAACAACCCCAGAAAACAGAAATAAAACCCTTCAAAAGGAGCTTATCACAAGAAAAATTCACATTCTACTGATGCTGCAGGTTTCTCCACTGCAGTGACCATCTTTTATTCCCACAGCAGCCTCTGCAGAGATGGATGGAACAGCCCTCCCACAGGGCAGGAAATGCAGAGCTGGGACAGGACACCCTCTAACCTGAGCACCCTGGCTTCAGGCAGCCTTCAGAACAGTCCCACATCACTGCCACCCCTGCTCTGCCCCTGCAGACAGAAAAAGCCCTTAAAGCAGAGACATCCCCTTGCAGGAGCGAAGGCAAGGAGCAAAGCCACTGGTTGGGATGGAATCCTGCACTGCTGCTTTGGCCAGTGGCTTCCAAAGCAAATTCTGCTCTTTTTATTGGAACATTCCAGTGGGGAAGGAGGCTGCTGCAAGCTGGGGCTGGCTCCCTGCCAGCCACATCAGCTGTAATCAGATTATACAGTAGTGGCTTCAGAAAGCAGAAGCATGTTTATTATCAAGCCACTAACCAGACTGACATTAATTTGGTCAAAGCTAAGCTAAAACAATCTCTTGGAATAATTTTCTGATTCAGATCACATTTACTTAGTTGATGTAAGTATTTTTTGCAAATTATGCTTAGGGAATGATAGTGGCTACAGGCTATTATTTCATTTGTGATTGTAAAAGTCAGTGTCTTTCTGAAAAAAAAATTCTACTTAATTAAATTCTACGAATTAAAAAGAAAAGTAAAATCAGAGGGCAGGTTGTCCCTCAGTGGGGGACAGAGCATGCAGAATGTCAGTTTAAACACAGGCTTGATATCTATCTCCAAAAGAGAGTATTTTTGAGGTTTTTGGCCAGAGTTAACATGTCCACTCCTTACTTGTAAGGTGGAACCTGAACAACATGTGAATATTTTTGCCTCCCATCTCCTTTGGATCCACCCATGGAGGAAAAGCTTCTAAGATGCCTAATGATCACTAATATAAATAAGAAAAAGGTCCAAGTGTAGTAATGCAAAAGTGGTGTGCCAGATCACCATTGATGGAAGAGTATCAGTCTAATCCCAAATAATATCTTTTTGTTTGGCTGCAGATGTACCACCCACAGCAATTTGTGCCAGGCAGATGCACAGGGTAACTCAGATCCTGCAAGGATGAGGAGCTTGGCATGGGCCAGGTCACTCAGCTCCTTCACTAGGAGGAGGAAAAACACATCCCGAGTCTCCTCCAGAGCAGTGCTTACACAAATCCTGCCTTTGGACACAAGCCTGGAGGTTCACTTCCCTCCTGATTTCAGGATGGATATGAAAAGTTAGTGGAAGGGAAGGAAGAAGCCAAAGTTAAAATAGGGGTAGTCCAAACCCTTCACTAGGATCCTTCCAAGTGATCACAGCCTGCCCCCATCCAGCTCTGCTCTTCTCCAGCCTTCAGCAAGCCATGCCATAGGGCTCAGTCCCATTTGCAGTAATTTGATTTTCTTACTTTCTAAAAGGTTTTTTAGTGGCTATCTTGAGCAGAATAATGAATGTGCAAGCAATACAGGATGATGTATCTTCTGCAAGTGGCAGATGCGAAAACTCTCACATGTGGTTGGGAATAACTGCGCTAAATTCTGGCCAGAGGAATTTCCTTCAGCCCATTTAAAGAGTCCCCTGCAACCTCAGCTGGACACCATTTATGCATTTATTTTCTATTCTAGGTCAACACAGATTTAAATAGTCCCAAGCTGCATTTCAGTAGCAGCCCCATGACTTCGATGCTGCTCACTCAGAGCCTGCACAGCGCATTAGGGTGGAGAGCAGAGCTACTAGGAGCACATCAGCGGCTGTAACCTGACTCCACAGACCCCCTTTCTCAAGTTCCTACATAGACTGAGTTTAAAATCAGCACATGTTAAACTAGAACATCTACAGCTCACATTAGACCCACTCTCTCCCCTCGTACCCCTGTGTTTTCTAAGCAGTAGCTGCCCTGTTTGCACAAAAAAACCCCTGAGCCAGATGCACACAGCTGGCTTTTACCTACCCTGGAATCAGGGTTTCCCAACCAAAGATTCTGCTTGTAAGATCTGGCATGTAAACTGAGCGGCTGCTGCTTGCAGGGAGATGTGAATGTAATTCTTTTGTCCACCTTCTACAAGAATTTCTGTGTTTAATTTCAGAGCATTAGCCTATACACCAGAGAGACTACACATGTTTTAGGGTACTGCATGGGAAGGTGCTGTTTGGGTAGGGATTTATCCATTTAGGATGTAGTTATATGAAACCACTCTGTCATAAGGCTATCAGTGTCCAGCTCCTGCAGGCTTTGTAAATCAAAATTTAATAGAAGTTGAGAGCAAACCACATAGTCCACAGGGCTTATTATTAACACAGCTCTGATGGCATCCCTGACTAGAAAATGGAATGCAAAATTGCAATGAAAAACTACAAAAGCCACAAAACCAAAGCTTATTAGCATGTATCAGGTGTCAAATAAAGAAAAATCTGAGCTGGAGTTGTAAGGAGAATAGATGTCCCAGGGCTAGTGGGGGAGGAGGGCTGCTCCCAGCACTTCTTCCAGCTCTGAAGTTTGCACATGAATTTAAGCCCAGACTGGTCCATATAAAAAAACCCAAAACCCCAAACCAACCAACCAACAAAAAAACCCCAAAACTCACCAAAGGACATGAGTAAATCACCTGCTAGGGACCAGACTTGTCTCCAGAACAACTCCTCAGGAGCATATGCCACAGGCCGTGTCTGGAGCAGTAAAGCAAGTAAACCAAAATCATTTGGTCTGTTTTGGAAGAGCAGCTCCATTTTTGGAGAACACTTTTAGATGGACACTTCTTTCTGGGTCCATTTAGATGGTAACTGAAGTGGAATAAATCTTTACTGACAAGAGTTTAGTATAAGCTTAGAAACACCCACTGGATTTCTCAAGCTGCAGAATGAAAGCCCTTGGAAAACAGGAAAGCAAAGTCTTCCTGCCTATATTGGTTTAGAGAAAGTCACACTGATTTCCTGCACATTATTCCAGCAGATTGAAAAATAGATAACAGCATAGCTAATAACAAAACAGAAACTAAAACAAACACCCGGGTTCAGACAACTCCATCTGCAAGGTCTACGGTAAAATTCCCAGGTTCATTATGGAGAATGGGAATGCTGCCCCAGAGATTTGGGTGGTCAGGTGCTGGCCTTGCCTGCCATGCCCTGGTTGCTGTGTGTGACATCTGGTAAGGAAATACCAGGGATCATAATTTAGTTTTAATTCTGACCAATGTGACAGCAAGGGCTCAACTCTTCTGCAAAGGAGAGCGAAGGTCCCCTGTGGAGTTTGATGCCGGGAAACTTCAAACTGCAAAGATCCTTTTCCAAAGGAAAAGTGAATAATCTGGTATTGCAAAGGGGGCTGGGGGTGGGGGAAGAATAACAAATCAGGAGGGAAAAATGTACTGAAATATTTACACAGCTGGTTTTTCAAGACAGTGCTCTTAAGATGGGCTGTTTTTCAGCCACAGAGCTAAAAAAGTAGTCTCAATCCATAGGCAGCATTTTCACTGCTGTGACAGAAATCAGCTCAGTAAAACCCCTGCATGGGCCATATGTGACTTTGCTAGCCCTGCTCCAAACCCAGGTGTCTTCAGGAAAACATGACACTACCATCAATCCAATGTTTGCAGGTATTTTCTGGAAAAAACATGTCTACAGGTTGCTTCAAATTATTTTTGCACATCTTCCTCAAGAAGCCAACCAAATTCCCAAAAACTTATTCCTTAAACAAAAAAAAAAAAGTATGATTTGCTGACTGTGAAGGTACTAAAATAACTCAAAATTGCTGAATTATTCAAGTGCAAGATAACACTGAAAATGCATAGAGCTGGAGCAATAAACTCACATCTGACTTCGCTTTTGTTCTCTACAAATTAACATCAGCACAATCATTGCCTGAGGGGCATGGAAACACCACCACAGCATCTCCACCAGTACCTGGACACAGCACACACACACCAGCTTCATTTCCAAGAGAGCCCTTTAGATCCACAACTGCTTTCTCACACTTCTCACATGTGCCTTTTAAATTGTTATCAGGAAACAATAAAACTAAGCCAATTATGCTCCAGAGAGAAGTCTGGCCTGGTGTTGCCTTCTGAAGGTGGCTTTCAGCTGAATCTTGTATTCCTACTTTTATTCCTTACCCAGTGGGAGCCAGAGCCAAACAGGACACTGGAAGTTCAGCCTTGGCCAAAGGACCAGAAGAGGCTTAGCCTCGACAAACCAAGACAGATGGGACAGATTGCCATCTACAAACACAGCACAAGGGAGGTACGCCCAGTTTTGTTTCCAAAAAGTTGTTTAAACTATACAGCAGTGTTGGCATGAGAATATTAAACTGACCAGGAATAAGATGATGTTAAAAATTAGGAGTTTTGCAAGCAACAGAAGATCTGGACTAGCTTTTGGACAGATGAGTCCAGGCATAAAAAAATAAAGGGTTTTAAAACAGAGCTTCACTGACTTAAACCAAGGATTAAACAAATGTGATTGCTTGCTGGGAAGTGTTCTCAGGAGTTCAACAGCCCCTGTGCAGTTTCCACCTTCCTAGAGCATCTCTGAACAACGCAGAGGGAGCTGAATCCCCAAGTTCATTGCAGGGAATCTCTTGGGACAGACTTGACAGTGCACAGTCACCAGCTCTGAGCCGCATCAGAGCCCCGACTCCCATGGTGGTTACCCTTCACACGTGTTCCTGTTTCAGCACAGGAGCTGGCTGGCTGCTCAGCCACAGCTTCTGCTGGATATCTTCTTTAAGTGTTAGCTGACATCAGCTATTCAAGTGGGCTCCAAACCTGCTCCCATGAGACCACTGAAGGCAACCAGAACACATCAACACACAGCTACTGCAGCAGGAGGATGCTGACAGCACATCGACCCAGCCCGAGGAGAGCAGCAGCTTCATGGGACTGATACCACCCAAAGCAGCTTTCCCACTACAGAGGGGTCTCTCTATAGGAGCTTCTTATTCTCTCCCTTACAGTTCAAGCCAAAAGGGCTTTTTGTTCCTAAAGCCCTTTCCGTTCAGTGCATGTGCCCATGAAGAGTTTCTTAAAGGTCAGTGCTCTTTCTGCACGGCAGTTTAATGTCAGAGATGCCTGTCAAACAGAGGATTTGCCTCCATTTGAAGGATGTGCTTACAACAACACTCGGCTGATTTTTCCAAGAGATTACAACTGCACGTCTCGAAAACAAACCACAAGGGGAAGCAAATGAGGTGTAACACAGAAGGACTACTCAGGCATCCCATATCCTAAATTGATTTGTCATTTTATAAAAGGTTGTCTTTTAAATAAACTTGCTAAAGATAAAACCAGCAATCCCTTCCAATTTCTTTATGGTATTTCATTACTTCACTGGTTTTAGGTAAGAGTATGCAAAATACTGATTGTAAAGCAACTTTTCTTTTCTTTCCCCAGGCCTCTTAGCATACTTTCAGGCTTGAATCACAAACACAATATAAATCACTTGAAAAAAGTCAGAGACATTTTAAAATAACATGAAACAGTAATGTATTTGTTTTTTTAAGCACGTGTTATCATTTGGAGCTGAAGTACATGACAGTAGCGATTTAAACAAAGTAAAAGGAACAGATATTTTTATTTTATGCATGTCCACTAACTCATTAGTATAAGATGAATAGATTTTTAACGTACGGTGTAATGGGATCGTTTGTTAGTTTTTTGAACCCTGTTGAAAAGTTTATCGAAGCAGCTATGGAAAGTTCAAGTTCTTGTAAATGGAAGGAACAGTATTCAAAAGTTTCAGATAATGTATCAGTGCTTTAATAAGCCTTCCCCTGAAAATGCTGATTAGAGCAGGCGATTATTTCTTTCACAGTTTAAAACTTTTACATTGCTACATAAATGTTGATACAGTGCCAAGAACAGGATAGAATGTAATTTTTGGTTTATCCACTTCAAAATAGTGATTTTAGCTTCCACAGACTAAACACAGAGTTTTCAACAGATTTCTAAGCTGTCTTAATTTCAGCTTAAAATCAGTACACTACCAAAGAGACAAAGAAAACTCTGTCTTTAAGTTTGGGTTTCATTTCCCTGTATTTTCTTGTCACACAAAAGGGAAAAGTCACCAAAATCACCCTCTCAGAGCCATAGGCTTCACTCCAGCAAACACTTTATTAAGCCAGCAAGGGCAGACATATACTGAGGGAATGAGACTTTACTGAAAAAACTGCAGAACTGGATTTATCTTGAGTTGGAAGGTTTTGGTGTGGAAAGACAGCATTTGTAGGCAAGGATTACTGATTAAGTAACTTCATGGTCTTGGAAAGACCATTAGAGTTAAGTACAGAATGAAATATTTGTCTTCTGGACACACACAATTTTAAACACCCTAAATACACAGCTGAAAGTAAAGAACTGTCCTCAGACAGAGTTCAGTGGTACAAGCCAGCTCCTACAGAGGGCAGCTGTATCACTACACAGGCTTCAATTCTGCCCCAAGTTGTGCACAGAGGATAAGAACTTTTGGATAGTCTTTTGTTGTTTCCACAACGTTAAAGAAGCATCAGGGATTTTGTTGCTCCTAAAACTGATAAAGCCCATTTTAACTGACCCTGAGTAACATCTTTGTGAGCTGCTCAGCCGAGGGCTGCAGGGAAGAGGAGCTGCTGACCCAGCCACCGCCACATCCACGCACAACCCCCCTCTACAACACCCCACATGGCCAAAAAACAGTGAGGAGATGGACTTGGTCATCTTGTAGAAGTCAGAGCTCTGCTGATTTACACCAGCACAGGATCTGGATTAATCATCACAACCTGCTCATGCTTATTTTTACGTTGTGCAAAATGAAGATGAAAGGATGGAAAACAAAATCTCCTAAGGACAAAATGCAGCTGGAAGAACACACATGATACCCATGCTAATGCATGGAAACATCTGGACAAGATGGGAAGGACTCCGAAGTTTTCTCCCCCCTCATTAATGGGAACACACTGAAACTTGACAATGGCTCTGTCCTGTGGAAATACCACGGCTCTCGTCATCCAGGCAGTCAGCCTTGAAATCCTGACATCAACATCAGAGGGGGGGGAAAAATGACTCCACTCTTTCTGCTTTCCATTGAAATAAAACCGCTTGCAACAAAAGGCAAGCGCATGCATGCGTTTCCCTCAGCGTGTTTCCAATCACAGCAGTGTGTTTAAGCAGTCAGGCTGCATCCAAGCCTTAAAGCTCCACAGTGCAGAGAGGGCAGATGACATCCTGATGGCAAACACGGCTGTGTAAATCATCTCCAAATGACAGTGTCATACACGGAGAGCTGCTTAATTTGGATGTGCCAAACGGTGCTTTTCCTCATCTGGCATCATCTATACATCAGCCAACAATTCCTCCGGGGATTGTAATTCTTGCCATAGACAAATGCACAACAGATGTTAAGAAAATAATACAAAAAAGTCTCCATCGAGGTAGCATAGCAGCCACTCCTGAAGTCAGCAGCAAACTTGCAAACAGCCACAAGCCCCTCTCAGGCATCCGGCTCCCAACCTTCAGCATTGCCTGGCAGCCACTGGGCAAGGGGATGAAGAGGGACAAGTAAATGACCAAAAATTCAGACCCTGTACACCTCAAATCCCCTGTTTCTGATTCAGGGTTTCCAGAATGACACATTTTAGAAGTGTACAAATGCTAGTCAATTTTCTTGTCCATTTTTTTCCACCAAATTACAGAGGACCATTTTCTTCCCGTGCTCTCTTAGGAGGTGCTTTGCCAAGTTTAAAGTTACAGGGAGCATTACTAACAGGGTTAAATAAAATATGCTTTATGCTGCTGTGCTATTAATATGCTTCAACAGAGGGATAAACCAGCTTCCTTAATTTGAGTGGGCAGCAACTATCCCAAAGCATCTATATGGTTTCAGCATGAACAGACTTGGTACTTCAGCATCTTAGGCCAGTTTGTGCATTTTGTCAGAGCTCTGTGCTTTGCAGCCTCTGCACCTTGTAATAAAGAAATCAGCTGTGAAATCAGTCTGCTTATTTTCCTATTTGCACATATCCACGGGCCCAGTCCTCTAACAGACATACCTTCACTTAAACCATCTCAATATTCCACAACTGTGCAGGAGACAGTCCCCATATGTTAAAAAAAAAACCAACCAGAAGGAGCAGTAATTTTGAAGGATGGTGGTTCCATATTGATACATTTTCTGGGTTTCTTCAGAAAAAATATGCAATAATTTTGTCGACTATTACAAGATTTTCCCTGTCTCTTACATATACAATTTAATGTTTTGGATAGAGACATGAGAAGCTGAGCAAGGTACAAACACTAGCAAGGGAAAACAGTGCCCAAACCCACCAGCCCACACAGCAGTCACCTGCAGAGTCACAGTCCAGGGTCAACCATGTGCCTCATGCAGACACAGCTGTGATTACAGAGGGAGAGTGATGACAGAAGACCACAGGCTGCACAGGAAGAAGGGACACCAGTACAGCCCCTGAATCCTGCACAGAACATCCAGCCTGGGAAACTCCAGGTGCCAGACTGAACTTCCAATCCCAAAGGAGCCAGAAGGGCTCAGTGACAGCTAGTGGCCTCAGGGACCACCTCAAGAGCAAGATGCATTTCAAGAAGATATCTTTTGTGAATGACATTTAAGGTAGAAATTCATGTCAACAGACTTGCAGATCAGAAGAATTATCTAATCCAGTCCCCCCTGTGTCAACAGACAGACGTGAGAAGCTGTAAAAGCCTTACAGGTAGATGACACAGACTCATAAGGCACACTCAGGAGTCAGCCACCTGTTGAATTTCAGAGGGAACTTCTCCACAGCTCTTTCAAGATCCTTGGGGGTGCCCTACAGAATGTCTTGCACCTCAACCACAACATGCCACATGATTTAAGTCTTCTAAAAGGCCAAGACTTGCTGTTACAGTTGATATTTTTCATCACTTCAAAGCTTGGACTGAGATTTGCTGGCATCTCAGAAGCCTGCTATCTTTGGCATCCCCCAAAATTGAGGAAACAGCAGAGTTTGGCTATTTTTGCTGCTGGCTTTCCAATCTAACATTAACAGCCAGTGTCCACAAACTATATCCTGCAGCTCTTACTCAATCCCATGGAAAGTTTGCTGGAAGAAGGGATGAGTAAAGATTGCAACATAGTTGTCTTATTATTATTGGGGACACACAACAGCTGTACATCCAAGCTTGGTATTTTCACAAGCCAAAGAGCAATCACGCTTTTCTAAATCTTGGCATGTCTTTAGCTCGCTGTGCAAAAGTTCCAGGGGGCATGAGTCATCTTACAAACCCATAAAAATCTAATTATGGCTAATGATCATCCTTTTGTTTACACTGTATGTAAAATGCTAACTGCTTCTGATACTCCCTGCAGGGTCAAGATTTACCATCAATCTTGAAATGATTTCTGTCACACCAACAGACTTAAAATGGCCCATTTAAGATAGAACAGAATCCACACCACACACAAAAGGTTTTGACTTATTTGCCAAAAAGTTGCTTTCTCTCTTGTGAAGCCACTGAAACATTGTGCACTCTAGAACTGCTCTTAAAGTTAGAAAGAGGTTCAGAAAAGCACAGAATACAACTAAGTTCCAGTTTAAAGAGAGCAACGTAGGGCAGATCCTCTCCCGGGCTTCATGGCCGCCCACCAGCTTCAGGCCACACAGGGAACTGGTTTTCTGCTCTCACACAGACCTGAGCAGTGCTGAAGGAGCATCTGGATAGACTCAGCAGGAGGACAGAGAGCAAACATTTCAGTAATCAGGGTTACAGCCATCCCACCACCCTCTGGAGGAAAAGGCTGGAGAACAGATCCTGGGGGACCACTGCTGAAGGGCCCTGTGAAGCAGGTCACACTGACCCACTGCAACGGGGAGAGGAGAGGACAACCAATGTTCCCGTCCCAGAAACTCATTGCAGCTCTCTGATGTGTTTCAGTGGCTGCACCCTGGTGAGCTGCAGCACATTTAACCAAAATCACATCAGGAACTGTTTGCCCAATAAAGAAAGCATTTGCTGGTCTAAATTGAACCACAGGGAAGCGCAAAACACCAAATAAAGAGGCTACTGGCAATGGGGTTTATATTTCTCCCTTTTCCAGGGACAGGTGGATTTCTTTAACTTTTTTTAAAATTTAAACTAATTTCAAATCTGCTTGCACAGCTCTTGTAGGAAATAACATCCTCCTGCAAGCTTGGTCTAGCTTAAATCTGAACAACTCTCAGAGAATCTGCCAACATGACAGTTCTTGGAAAGCTGCACAAGTGCAGATGAATGTGAGATTTCCAAAAAGAATTCCATCAGATCTACGTACTGCTCATAAAACAAGCCCAGTAGCTGGCAAATGCAGCAAACTTTCAAGGTTAGAATGGGATGGGTGACAGTTTATTTTCAAGCTGCTTTTTCACACTCCAGAATCACAGGTACCATGGGAACAGCAGATGTGGGTGCTTTCCCCAGAGCTGCCCAAAGCAGTGCAAGATAGGCTTGTGCACTTGCTCATGCTCACAAGCCATGGATGGCATGCCAGCTATTGAAATCACATTATCAGCAAGCATCTAAGTGGGGGCAGAAGGGACAAAGAAAATTTATCCCCACAAAAATGTTAGTCTAAAATAAGCACCCTCAACAAGCAATCCTGTTGTCTGCAGCCACAAATACCAGCTGGGCTAAGCCAAGCCCTTAAACAACAGGCCTGATTTTATTGCTCCCCGCTCCCACTTATTGAGAAATAAGAACTGGTTCTGTTCTCTTCACTGCTAGGCTGGGAATTCAAATAGCTGCTGTTGTTCAAACAATAATCAAACAGGGAACACCTTCTGTACTGACACTGGCTGGACTGGCCCTGACACAGAAAGCACGAGGCAAAATTGGTGAAAAACCTGGTGTTTGACACACATATCTGTGATATTGGTACATCCTAGGCAAGGCTCCTTCCCAGACCCCTTCCCCAGCTGCCCTCCAGGACCATGGCAGAGGCCAACAGAGAAAATTACCCACACTCTGCCCTTCCTTCCCTCCTCCCACTCTGCTGTCCCCAGTCTCACACACCTACGCACAGGCACCAGTGTAAGCAATGAGCTAAGAAACAAATGCAAGATTTAATTACAAATCAGGAATAAAACACTCCAATGAGATGTGATTATAAAATAAACAAATCTAACACTATCTCTGCATGAAAGAATAAAGACTTGCAAGGTATTACCAGGGGTCACAAAAACTCAAGCAAAAACAAGATCCTGAAAAGCAGTATTTCTCTTCCCAAAATATTTTTATAAGGAGGATAAAAACCAAACCAAACAACAAAGATGACCCTATGAGTATTAAACTTCTGGCACTGCACCATGAATTTCTCCAAAGGGTTTCTCAGTGCATCTTAGCAATTCATAGAGGAAGTGACCCTCTGGCACAAACACCCAGTTGTCTGTGCTTTGAAGTTGTGGAGGCTCCTTAACAACGTCTGTATGACACTTACCGTGATGCCCTGCCTCTGAACACCAGCTAATGACCGTTCATACCTAGCAAGACTTTCCAACTCCCAACACTGTCTTACAAGACACTATTTTCTGTGCTTTCAGTATTCTAATCTCTAAGGCTTCAAAAGGAGAAGGGAAGCACTAATCCATCAGTCTTTCACCACTCTTCCAGCCTCCTGATCATGGTTGATACCCTGTTCTCTGTAAAATAAAAATAGAGCACACAGCTCAGACATTAAATATCTCAATACCCTGATGGGAATAAACCACTGTAGAATTATGTTTTTCTTTGGGTTTTCAACTGTCAGTTTTGAAGAGTCTTTTGGTCTCTTGCAAGTTTCAAATGACACCATAAAACCAAATTTTCTTCACAAGACATTGTATTTAACCTAGGTACCAACCCTGTACTTTGGGACCAGTGAAGCTTAACAGATTCAATTATTTCTACATAAAAACAAATGAGGAATTCAGTCCTATAACTACACTAACATCCAGTTACAACCCAAGGAACCCAAAACACTCGTTATTATCCAAGGTAACAGCCCTAATAAGAGCAGCCTCATGAGCAAACTGGTGCTGCTTGCGAAATACCAGGAGTCACACACGAAGAAAAAGTTTCCATAATATTGGTAGTAGTTGAACCTCTGCTAAGCACCCAGTGAAGAAAAACAGCAGCTTCCCTTCCAAGAAGTGACTAAAGTAGTAGATGATTCAGTAAGGAGAGTGGTAGGTTGTGTAATGCAAGATTTAACATGCTCTCCCCTCTTTTGCCAAACTGCCACGATTACTTGAAGACCCATTTCCAGCAGAGGTTCTCTTGCCCTGGGTTAGGGTTAAGAACAGATTGTGAATGATGCCTGCTTTAGCAGAGTCTGGTTTAGGCTTTATGGCAAAGGTTGCTCAAAAGCAGGGAAAGGCCACTTGCAACATTAGTAGGTAATTGCAACTTCAGGTGAGTGGTGAATTTAAGCACTAATTACCACTTGTAACACTAATGAGGATCTTCACATGCCCTTGTGGAAGTGGAGCGCTCACAATGGAGCATTTATGAGATTTTTTTTTTTTTACCCTCAGACAGCAATGGATTCACAGAGACACTATAACCTACACTCTGTGCCCGATCACACAGTGAGACATGAACCCAACCCCCAGCTCCACATCCCAGCCATGGAACCCTACCATTGCCCCCAGCCCACTGTGCTGCCATGTGCTCCCCACATCCACTTCCACAGGAATGGGAGGTTTTCCATTTTCTGGTAACAGGAAATATACAGGAATATGTCATGTCAATGACAGACATCATGCCTGAGAAGTGTAGCAGAGTGCCCTCATCTGTGGGAATGACCTGCCTGGTATCCCAGCCGGACCAGAAATGAAATTCTGTCCCAAGTCAAAGGAGTTCAGAAATCCTGGCAGCAAATCCTTATTTATCAGGGGATCCACCACAGTCCTTTCTTCTCAAAAATCCTTATTGCCTCCCACTGCTGAGTTTAAAGAAGAAAACTTTCCAAGCCCAGGGAAAGAGCACATCAGAGTGAAGAATCCCATAAAGGAACAATAATTTGGAGTTTGTAACTGCTCAGTTTAAAAGAGCACTGCAGTGATTGAAAGAGTCAGCTAGAAAGTAATCTGAAGAGATAATTTTATCTGCTGTCAACACAGAACTTCCTGACTGCAGAGCATTTATCTCAATGTGGAAGTTGCTCCCTTTCTCATAGTGACTAATACTTTAAAAATCAATATGAGCATCCCCTGAGTATTTTCCCTTCAGAGGCTGCTCTGCTGTTCAGTACTGAGCCAAGAAGCTGCACAGGCAGTGCTGCCCAGACCCCTGCAGCCTCAGGGCAACACTGTCGGGGGTCCAGTTTCACCCATCTGATTTTTCAAGTGTCCAGATGCTTCTCAGAGCTCGGCTCTCGTTTCACAGGCTGTGCCGCTCAGCTGCCTGCACACATCGGCCATCACACCCCCAGTGACTCGGGGTTACGGAATGCGTGTGTGTAACTCAGTAGCCCTGATGATTTGCACCATCAGGAACTGTTTGGAAAGATCAAAGTTTCACCCTTTTCTTTTTAACCAGTAACACCTTCCCTTTTCCCCTGTAGCACAAGCCTTGGCTGTTCTTCATGTACTATTATCTTCTTCTTCATGTAGTATTATCTTCCTCTTCAACATTTAACACTAAATAATTTGTGTGCATGGGTTTAAACCTCATTACAAAGCAAAAACCATTCCACATTTCTCCCAGAGACACCATTAAAGCTTTTAAGTGGGACTAGACACACCATGGTGGAGCATGAAGATATTTGAAACACGGGAAAGAAGAAAACACAACAGCCCATGGGTTTGTGCTGAGACCTAAATATGGAATTTATTATTGTGTTTGTGCAGCAGATGCAATACCCCAGTGTCATTTTCAAAGGAGGCAGATTTTTGTTCTTGGAAAGGGTATGTTAAGAGCACTATTAAAAAAAAAAATTCAAATAAGCTATTTTTTCATTTGAGAGCTCAAACCACAGCTGAGGGGAGCTGCTAAGCTTCATTTCCCTCACTAGCAAAGCCAGTGCCTCAAAACAGAGTGAAAATCCTCCCTGCAGTACTCATAAGTAGCAGGGCTGTGGATTTACTGCTTCAGAGAGCTAATTCCTACAGCTGCTTCCCAACACTCCAGCTCCTCATTTCCACTACACCGAAAACACCTGTCTGGGAAAGGACAACCCTGGGAGACCTGCTTGTAGATGTCAGTCTGGATTTACTCTGCTCAGCCCAGGAGGAAGGAGCTCAGCACATGAGATGCATCAGAGATATACAGCTGAAGCTCTGATTTTGCTATGACCAAAACCCAAACCAAAACTATTTTGGTTTAATCTACAGTTGGGGAAATAATTTTTAGGTTTTCCTTTTGGCACATGCCTACGAATCCTTGTATTTAGCCAGGAACTGGCATTAAAACCCACACAAAAGGTCTGACTGATGCCTTTTCCTGGTCTTAAAATCAAGAGTCAAACACGGTTAGAAGGGAAAAAGGGATTTTTTTCCGTGGTATTTATGTTAAGGATCCTTAGGTGCACCATGTCCAGGTTGAATGCACCACAATGCACACCCCCAAATGATCTGGTCTAACATTATAGGTCCTACTAACTAGGATATCTATCAAAGATTCCCCAATGAGAGGCTCGAGTGAGCCCCCCCTCCCCAAGGAACCTTCCCCTGGATGGTTCTATCTCAGTTTACAGAATGTGCTCTGGAGAGGACCTCGGTGTCTGGGGCATTCTGATCTCTAACTACAAAGCTTCTAAAATGTTTCGTCTCCTAGCTTAACAAACAATTCCAAGAATGCAGGCAAAAAGCACTAAGAACACAGAAGTTGTAAAAAAGTATAAAAGGGGTTTAAAAGGAAAGGCAAAAAATCATCATGGCATCATGACCAGGCCAATACAAAAAGCCACTAACACCCTTGGGTGCACCCAACACGAGCAGCTGCAGCAGGGAGCATGTTGCTCACATCAAGCCCTTTCCTCTCTCATCCTTTCCAAGACAGCACTTCTAGACCTGGGACAGGGCTTCCATGCTTTGAACAGCAAAATTTTTACACTACCATCCCCAAGAGTGGAGTGAACACCCCAAGTTCACGAAAAGCAAGAAGTATTCCCAGCCTGGAGTCCCCATGTCACACCCCATCCCTCCCCCAACACCACCTTCTCTCATGGGATAAACAACTCTGTATTAGGCAAGATTAATTTATGTAGATTTAGCTGTGCAGCTGCCATAAATCAAAATGAAAGAAAAACATCTTAAGCATAATCTCTGTTTATTTAACAGTTTCTGCCCATATCTCTCATTTCTTCTTCACTCCATGCTGGAGCCCCTGTAGGGTTTCCCATCGGCTGTGGCCAGTCCATCTGCCAGCCATGGCCCCATCCAACTGCACTGCCCACAGAGGGAATACCACAACCCACGAGTGACTTTATTGGAGGGGTCTGAGTGAGCACACTTGTAATCAGATCCGCGGGCATCTGAAGAGTCACTGCAGCTGCCTTTCATTGCACATTAGCACGTCAGTGCTGCTGTGCAGCAGCCCGGCTGTGCCAGGCGATAACACACAATGGCTCTTGTATGTGCTTTATCAAACAACCCGGCCTAATCCTCATGAAAACACTGGCTGATGAAGTATATTGGCGTCTACAAGGTTTGTGTGGGCTGTTCAGCTGGTTTGTTCTGCATAGTTGTGCTTCCCCTCGCACGCGAGCGGTGCCAGTGCCGGCTCTCTCTGGCAGCGTGGGTGGACAGAGCTGTTATTATGTGCTCTGCAAGGGCTCCTGTCCAGCCTTGGAACTCACAGCATGCTGAGGGGGAGCCTCCCAATGTGAACACAGGATGGAGAGGTGCTTCCCTGTCTTTTGAAAGTATGCCACAACAATCTTTAACTTAGCTGGAAAAACCACTTAACATGGGCTTAATGTTTTATCTAAATGTTGCAAGTCTCACGGTGAGACTCTCCCAATAGTTTGGTGCCAAACACAGGTCTAGGAACCAGTTATAAACCCCTTGCTAAAGCCCATTGCAAAAGTTCCCTATAAATCCCACAAATACCTGCTGTGATTCTCATTCTCACAAGTACAACAGTGAATCTCAGATACAGATGGGTTACTTGCACCTTCGAACAATTATAGCATGATCTGGAATAGAGATTCTGGACAACAAATTCCCTGAAAGTGAAAATTACACTGTTGGAATATTTCACGCAGACACAATTGTATTCCTGTAGCAGATGCTCTAAGCAAAAGTTAAAGTCTCTTCAGTGGGGAAAAATACTCAGATCCTGCTCCTTCCCTCATCCCAGTTACTTACAGCACACTTTGACTCTTCAGTGTTACAACATCTTGGATGCAAAGACAGATAAAAGCCCTACCAAGCTGTCCAGTCCATCGCAGACCTGTTCTGCATCTCCTGAGTCACAAAACTGTCATTCAGAAGTGCATGAGAGAATAAAAAATTACTCTTTTTTAAACACAGAATTTCCTTTAGGTGATTTCTGGTGAGCTATGCCAAGCAAGCCTACAGCTGGGACGTTTTCTACACACATCCATCTTCCTTGCCTTTGAGGAGGCAACGTGCTGTCACAACTTGGCCAGTGCTTTCAGGCTGAACCCGAGCCATTCTAGAGCTGTTATTGTTGGGCTTCTGAGCCTGGAGGAAACACTAACAAATGACAGTTTCCAACTTGTTAGAGGTAAAATGCCTGA
This sequence comes from Ifrita kowaldi, assembly GCA_013398055.1. Lineage (NCBI taxonomy): Eukaryota > Metazoa > Chordata > Aves > Passeriformes > Cinclosomatidae > Ifrita > Ifrita kowaldi. Next base: position 869,216 of record VZRS01012379.1, read on the forward strand.
CTTCTCTGCCTTGGTTTTGCCACTTATGTAGAACCAGCAGGGCTGAGGGTGAAGCAACTCTTCTCTATGAAGACACTTCATCCAAAGGTCCTTCCCCTGCTTTTTTACCAGAGTGAGACCACAGCCATAAACTAACACCACACATTTCAGTAACTACCCTGAGGCTGCCAAAGAATTTCTGCACTTTATAGATAGGAGACAAAGAGACATCAATTTGTCAAGCTGTGCTCACACACTTCGTTCCTCCTGGGGTAGAAACCAAACACAAGTCCTCTCAGCTCCTCTAGTCCACAGCTGGACTGTTCACTGAAGGAGGAAGGCATTCACCGTCTCCTTTCCCATCCCAGCTGCACGAACCCAACTTGAAGAAAATTACATCCAACCTGCAGGCTCCTACCCTAAGGTAATAGGTGGATAATTGCCAATTAACAATGCTTTGAAATCTTTGTTTTTCAGTAAAGGAGTCTGGTTTTTCACACTGTGTGTGCAAGTACACACAATAAGAACCAGATCCATCCTGGGTGGTACGGAGACAGTAAACTCATCAGGAACCGTGTACTCTACCATATGAGACATTGTTTTATTTGATGCCAAAGAGGAAAGGGGGCGGGAGGAAGGAGGATATGTAGTGCGTTTTCTCCCTCCTCTCTCTGCCCAGGCACGATCAATTTTTGTAAACTCACAGTGGAGCCTGTTTCCACCCAAAGGGCACTCATGCAGCTCTCAGACATATGTTCTATGTCTCAACAAAACATCATCAGAAACAACTTACAGCAAACACAACAGCCTGTTCTCCTGAAATTTCTATCAGGAACATTACTGAAAGGGTTAAAAGCCATCAGTAAGGATCCTATAAGATGCTCTGCAGCACTTAAAAAGAAAAGTGTATAAAAATATGTACAAACCCAATATTATAAAGTTTGTTCACAGTGAAGAACTAAATCACCAGAGCCAAAAAGTAGTGAGCAATTTTGTTCTCAGTGCACTTCTATTATAACATGTTTTACAACCACTTGACTGACGTCAAATTCAATAACACATCATTAATAGGATTTTTCTTCAGCTTACACTCAGATGTTTTTCCTGTTTTAAATCTCTCCTTATAAATCTCAAATTAGATTTTATACAAGGAGATTTATAAAAGTTTAAAAGAAAATATGAACATAGCTGATGCTTGAATTGATACACCATAAAAGCACAGCAGGATGAGTTTTTATCACAGACAGGATGCAAGTTAACACATCACAGCCCTGTGCTATGGTTATTGCCAGGTAGGACCAGCATCGTCATTCCTAGCAGCTTCTTCAAAAGGAGAAGGAAATCAGAGAAGCAGCAACTCCACAAGGAAAATGTGAATAAACCCTTCTATTTATAGAAGTTTTATATTAGACAAAGGTTACAGTGTAACAAGGCTGCAAACAGTGATGAAAGCTCTCTCATTTTGGTGTGCTCCCACCAGAAAACCAGGGTGGCAATGGGTCACTCTTCAACTCTTCTGCAACCACAATATTATTTTCACACAGAAAAAAAAAAAGATGAAGAGGTAGCTAAATGAAACCTTTAAAAGGCCTTGTAGCAAACAGACCAAGAAGAGGCACAAAGAGGACAGCCATGATCCAGTGCATGCTGCTAGCTGAGCCCTAGGAAAATAGAAAAAAGTTCAGGTTGGCAGCCAGGAGAAACATCCCACCAGGAAGATGTATGAGATGACCACATAAACTCCCATGGGGAGAAACAGTAAAGCAATTTCTTCCTACTTTTAACATCACCTAAAGGGCTTTGTGGGAGGGTATGATCCTGCACAGGAGAAACCAGAAGTGAGGTAAGATTAGGGCAATCAAGGAGATTTATTATTATGCAACACCAGTAGGTTTGCTTAGACCATGGCAGGACCAAGACCCAACAATCTCTCAAGCAGAGATATCCCCTCCAGCAGGAAATGTGGGCAGGGTGCCCTGTGCCTCCCAGCCCTGCACTGGGATTCTGGATGGAGCCCATCCTCACATGGAGATTGAGAGAGGAATGGTGGGGGAAGCACAGAATTAAAGAAAAGCAAGAGGCACCATGCATTTTACCTCCATGTGATTGGTAAGAGGCCAGAACATGTTGGAAACAACTTTATTTTTTCACTATTCAATAGAGACTGAAGTACTTGTTAAAGAGTACCTGGCCCTGAGCCTGCTGCCATGGAGGAGATGTCAATCAGTCTGGCCAACATGCCCAGCAGTAGGAGAGATGTAGAAGCCAGACTCTGGGAAAAAGCCAGTTCTATAATTGTATAAAAAAACTTTGTGAGAAGGCTAAAGAATAAAAAAAAGCATTGGTTTTGACTCAGGATGAGGGTTCGTGTCATGGCGGCAGGGAAGGGTGCCTGGGAGTGGGAACCCCATCAAAGGCAGGGCTGCAGCTAAAGCTGGAACACACAGCAGCTACCCTGACACGCACCAAACCACCGCTGTCACCCAAGACCAGCAGCATTTCCATGTCAGTCCTGGGAGACTCAGAAATGTGATTTCTGAGTGCCAGCAGGACAGCGATGACAGACATGCCATTGACTAAAGAGCAGAAATACCCACCAAAACACACCAGCACCAGGAGGGCAATGGGGGATGACAGCTGAGTCACATCCGACTTGCTCTAATTTTTTTTGGAGCCTGTCCCACCAGTCACTCCAGCATGAAGCAATGATGGAGCAGCAGGAGCCCCAGGAGAAGATCAGCAACCCCAGCACCAAGCATCAAGGTACTTGTGAGTGCTGCTGAGGGCGGCTCGGCCATAACTCATCTCCACCACATAAATGCCACAAGAGAGAAGACCTAGGGGAGGAAAATGCTAATAAAACATCAAGACCTTGGTGCTACATTAGTGTGTGACTGCAGGAGGACTACGCTGACAGAGAGGGAGAAGAGACAGCAGTGCCTCAGCCCCACAACTCATCTTTGCAGTCCCCTCCCCTCAGCAAACCTCCCCCAACTCAAACTCATCCTATCTTCAAACAAATGAAAACCAAACTTGGACTCTCAAATGACTAATTTTAGTTTTGGATTTGTTCCTCTATTTTTTCTCTTTACTAAAAAAAAAAAAAAAAAAAATGGAATAGGGCTGTAAGGTATAATGAAAGCAGCATGTGAAAGCAATAAACCAACTGCAGAGCAACCTAAACACCCTTGTGTGGCTGATCTGATATCTCTGAGTTGGGGGAGATGCACAGCACAGCTCAGCTCTGGCTTTGCCATGCAGCAGCACCCACAGCCCTCATCAGAGGCACATCCCTGCAGCCAGACCCCAAACTGCCACATGCAGCAGAAAATACACCATTGCTTGGGTTTTCTCCCCCTGCTACTGCTCACTCCATTTCTGGACATGACTTGGGCACCCTTCAGTAAGGTGAGAGTCCCAGTGCAGCTGGGGGACAGACACACAGCTTGTCTCGGCAAAACTCCTTTTCCCTGTAAGATCTGACTGAGCCCAGACACCTCTGCTTGCCACTAAAGCAAAGTGTGGAGTGCTGCATCCAGGGCTGGGGCCACCAACGTTAAAAGGACATGGACGTGTTGTAGAGAGACCAGAGCAGGTCATGAAGATGCTCAGAGGGCTGGAGCAGCTCTGCTGTGGGGCAGGCTGAGAGACCTGGGCCTGTGCAGCCTGGAGAAGAGAAGGCTGCAGGGAGACCCTAGAGCCCCTTCCAGTACCTAAAGGGACTCCAAGAGAGATGGAGAAGGACTTTGGACAGGGGCCTGAAGTGACAGGAGAAGTGGAAAGGGCTTCAAACAGAGAGGGCAGGGTGAGGTGGGATAGTAGAAAGAAATTCTTTACTATGAAGATGGTGAGACAATGGCACAGGTTGCCCAGAGAGGCTGTGGCTGTCCCATCCCTGCAAGAGTGCAAGGCCAGATTGGATGGGGCTTGGAGAACCTGGTCCAGCAGAAGGTGTCCCTGCCCATGGTAGGGGTGGATGAATCTGGATGATCTTTATGGTCCATTCCAACCCAAATCACTCTGGGATTCTATTTGCGTATCTGAGGTCTTCTGATCCCTTTTCCAGAGCTGCAGCACCATGGCACAGCCTCCTGCTCCATGAGCTGGGAAGGCCCAAATAGAAACAGCGTGTCTGTGCTTTCAGTCAACATGGGAACATTTCCAAAAGGAAAACCACAAAAAGCGTGCCTCTTAACACAGGATACCCCAGTGCTAACAATAAGCTTTTATCAATTAAAAAACCAAAACAGCTCCCAAATCCTCCATGCAAGAGTCAGCTCTGCATTCAGACGGTGTTTCTGAGATAAACTTGCCTTAGGTACAGCAGGTAAAGAAAAGTTCATCCCTTGGGTCATCGGGTTTCACTGTCCAGGCAATATTTCACATATCACATGAAACATAAACACATTGCACTTTAAGGAGATCAAACTGAGTAATTATAAATGCAATACTCCAACAACATTGAAATTCAGCTGGATTCTACTCTCTGCATTTCCAAACAATATGGGAATTATTGACTTACTAAGGTGAAGGACACCTGTGTATTTTACAAAGTTAATACAGCTCTAGCAATGACTACTAACCTAGAAGGGCCTGTGACCATTTGATAATGAAAATGACCCATTGATTCACCACAGGGCTCAGGGCAGATTGTGGTGAGCTTCCCTGTGCCTTTGTCAGCTTGAAAACTCAAAGTTCAGCTGAAAACCAGATGCTACTTCTGAACTGACCTCTCCTGGATAAATCAAGTGCAAAGAACCTCAGCCCCACTGGCACAGCTGAGCAGCAGCCCGGCACTGAACACTTGCATCTGTGAGGAGAACTGGACCAAGGGCCCACCCCAGCAAGCCCTCTGTGTTGCAAAATGTATACCCTTGCCCTTTTTTTTTCCACAGCAGTAGGCTTGAGGTTCTGGTTTTTGTCTAGAAAACAAACATTTGGCCACATACAGCCATGGTTAATCTATGTGGTAAAAGGGCTGCTGCAATTACTGCAGCGTGCAAGACAAGAAGCATTTCCTTGGGTGACAGCACCAGTGGTACCCAACCAGACCCTGGCCCAGGCTCAGAAGAGCCATTTCCACATTCTGTTTTCAGTAACCAAGTCAGTTCCCAGCCCATTTCACCACACAGAGCTGCAGACGGCTACTTGTGCTGGTATTGCTGCTGTGAGACGCTTTGGTTGGATGACAGCTTGAAATAACTCCCTACTTCAGCAGGGTAACCAAGAGCAGACCTTGGCTCCTGCTTCCTCCCGCTCCTTTGTAGCACTGGATCCCAAAATAGAGCTAGGGATGTGTTTCGGAGTTCTGAGGTTTTCCTTGTTGTTGCCTTTCAAACCCCAGTCTCAGAGCCTATTTGCAAAACCACAGCCCAAACACAAGCCATTCCACAGTCGTGATACTTCGTGGCAAGATTAAAAAAAGCCTGGAAGGACCTCTTGGTAAACGATGCACATAGTATTTCAAAGCCACGTAGAACTCCATTGTGTAGTAAATCAAAATGACTTCAGCATTTAAGCAGCACAGTATTCCATGGAAGAGGCTGTCACATTGCAGAATTTACAGTCGTTCCAAACATGAAACATGGGCTGGGATCACGCAAGCAGATCTGCAGCCCCAGGACGTGCACGGAGCATCCCCAGCTGCAGGCAGGGTCACGAGGACAGCAGAGCTTCCTCGCATGATGGAGCACGTGGAGCTGGGGCTGTGGCCAGCACTCCCCTACAGGCACCTGGCACTCCAACTGTCTCACCTCTTCTGCACTAAATAAGCAGCAGAAAAGCAGGAAAATAATGTTTCTAGTTTCTGGAATGGTGATCATATTCTTAATATAAGGATGCAACTCATCTGCACACACAGAGATAAATTGCATCCACTCTGTGTATTAAAAAAGTCACATATGCATATGCAAGAGAAACACTTTGCAATATAATGCAGATCTACTCAGAGTGGAGGATGGTAATGAGTTGAAAACATGGTAACTCAATTCTTCAGCCATGAATTCAAAGCTACAGCCTGTGTTATTCCTTCCTTCCCTTTCAAGGAAAGTGGGGGGGAAAGAAATGACCTCCACAAACCCCCAGCGATGGAGAACTCAAAGATTGTGTGGTTTCCCACCAGAAGCTCTTCCTGGTGAACCCCAAAAGCCCACTCCAGGGTTCCTTCCCTTCCACAGCTTTCTGCACTCTACCCCCCATTGGCATTTGCAGGATTAGACCCTGAGCTGCCAGAGGAAAAAAACAAGGTGCAAAACCTCCAGGCACCCATCACTGTCCCTCCAAGGCTGCTGGTCCAACTCCCCTCCTCTTGCTGGACAGTCAGGAGCAGAGCACTCCTGGTGTGGTTTTGTGCCCATGAGTTACACAGCCAAAGAAGAAATAAACACTGTTTACACCAACCAACATTTCCTGTTGTTTAATTCTTCAACCAGACCATTTCTTCTTTAAATCAGAATATTATATTCAAGACATTCAAGTCACAAAAATATTAGTGTTCCCCAACAATACTGCACAACCTATCACTTTTTCCTTGAAAGTACTTGTGCCAAGGACTTCTGCTGCATCCTTTTCCACCAGCCCACACAAGCACTATCTTGCTCACACAGGTGCCTGGGCACAGCCAGCAGAGCTCAACACAAAGCAAAATTAAAATACTAAAACAGTCATCATTTCAGATACAAAACGTCCTTTGTATCCTGCCTTACTGGGTTGTTTCAACCCTGACCTTGGTCTGCTGGACTCAGAAACAGGGCCTTCAAAACTAATTCAGAATTACTCCCTGGTGAGCTGCCAAAGACAACACCACCACCATGGTCCATTTATTGGCACAGTTCCTAGAAAGACCCTTGTAATTCCCCAAATTGTACATTCTCTATGGATGAAAAGGAAAACAAATAGTACACCCAGGCTTTTTTCCTGAAAATGTCCTCGCTGGCAAATTATTGTGCTTGGAGCTATGCCACTCAAATTCATCAGAGGGAAGAATCTGTTTATTTGCACATCAAGTACATCTTATTGTTTCTGGACATCAGTATGTAAATTGTCAAGTATAAATTTATTTTTCCACTAGCTTAAGTTTTTCTCTGCTCTATAATTGCCATAATCCAAGAAACAGCCTGTTTCAAAGAGCTCCATTTTAGCGTGCTACAATCACATATGATCAGAAAATCTGATTAGAAAAATCTCCTACTGGTATTTAGGATCTTATTTTTCAGCTGACTCAGAACAAACCTCTCCTTGGCTCCAAGAGATATTTGACATGTCTTAAAATAAAATCTTTATTGAAAAGAAACCAATGACTAATGACTACTATTTTTTCTGTACTGATGAAAACAGACATGCACACATATTCTTCTGTCAATGGCACCATTCCAGTATTCGGATTAATCAATTCCTGCACAGTTCAGAAGTGTTTCAACAGAGCACAGTGATCAGTTTAAAGCAGCACACATGAAGAGAAAGTCAGTAAAATCAGAACTGCAAAGAGACAGAAGGACAGAAAGCCATTGGGAGGGGTCTGAAACAAAGAGCAATCACTTGACAGAGTTCAAGAAGCTTGTGGGCAACGCTCTGAGACACATGGTACAACTTTTGGGGTTGTCCTGTGGTGAACAAGGAGTTGGATGTGATGATCCTTACAGGTCATTTCCAGCTCAGGATATTCTAACATTCCATGAGCCTAACCCATAGGGCAGAAGACCTGACCTTGTCCCGGGATGTTTGGGTTTACTCACTGCTGCCCTTCAGCAGCAACTTGCTCAAGGTTACAATGCTGTAGCCTTCAGCAAGACATTTCATGCCTACACTTCTTAGAATTGTTTTTAAATTGGTAAATACTGATTTGCTTAGGACAAGGCATATCTTCCTATAGTTTGGGTTACTATCTCAGGCTCTGCAGTTCTTAATTAAATGCTGCTGCTACTAATGAAAGGATACAGGCATAAGGAATGGACTTAATTTACTTCTCAGTTGCCCAATAGCTGCTTTTAGTAATTGCAGAAAACTCGAGGCTATACATGTAACTGAGAAAGACCCAGCTATCCTTGGACAGGGCACAAGTTTCTTTCAAGCTGTCATGTTTTACTATAAAACCAGCAAATAATTCATCTGGAAAATAATCACAACGAGTGACTCCATGTCCTTCCAATACTCCAAAGGTGTGGGTCTTGCTTTGTCACAAATAAGAAAACCAGAGAACTCTGACAACACCAGATTTTGATACAGAAAATAGATAAAACTAGTAAAAGCACACAGCTAGGACTGAGAGCTGTTTACCCTCTATATTCCACACAATATTCTGCTTTCCTGCCCAGCAGAGCCAAACACTACAGTAGGTCTTGGCAGTGGACACTTCAGTGTGAATCTGATGGGATTTCTACTGGCCTCTATGGGACAAATCAGTGGGGTATATATTTTGGAACCAAAACCTGTTTTTCAACAACAAAAGCTCCACGTTAATGCTGTTACATTTCACGAGAAGCCTTTAGACTTGTCTACAGCAGTGATCCATCAGATAAAAATGCACAGTGCTTTTTTTTTTTTTTTTAATCTCCAACTTCATAACCCCAATGCAAAGTGGAGCATTTCCCTCACACTTACATTCAAAACCCAGGTTTCTGCATACAAAAACATTTTCAGAGAATCCCCTTTTGGTAACGAGGAGCAACACTTCCATTTTGCAGGATCGACATGAAAATACACTTAGGGAAGGATTTTCTTTCTGTACATAAGTTTAAAACTGAGTGACGAACCATTGCATGTTTTGGAATAACCAATATCCCCGAGGCTCAGGAACACCAGCACTTGCAGGCAGAAGTGTTCTTTTTATGAGCAAAGTACTTATGCCAAGTCAATTTTGTGTATTATAAAGTTGTTGTGAAGTGCAACTACTATGCAATATAAGCAAGACCTAAAGCTCTAAGAAAAGAGGGTGGGTTTTTGTAATCAAAACCAAGGTGCAAATAATTTTTTTTCCAGAGTTTTTCCATATATAGTCCCAGTGACTGTAGGCAAGGCTTAACAGGCTAAACACATACATTACATGTAACTGTACTCAATTTCAGATCCAAATTAACAGGCTTTCACTTTAAGAGTAATTTTGTCACCATCTGAAGCAAAAGAAGGACAATTTCATGACTGTTTTAGACTGCTCTCTGACATCACCTGTTAGAAACACTGATGCAGAATTTCCCATAAAACCCTAAGCCTGAGTATAAGGACTCAGACTACATGTACGAGTTTGTGATGTTCTCTGGAACTTATGTCATACATTAGGGTTTGGCAGTAGCCTTACTTCCTTCTCATTTTCTGTTCTTCATTAAAACATGTTGGGAACAGGGCTTAGGTTGTTCATGTCTCTATTGCGTAATTCCTTGCTTTAAATACTTCTCAGAAGGTGGGAAGTCAAAGGGAATTAAAACAAAGGAGAACTCCAGCGACGAGAACAAAAGTGTGTTTGGGGATAACCATCCCTTAAGGAATATGCCAGCAGACATGTCAGGTGTGCTGGAGACAGAAGGACAGACTGCTCCTTTCAGCCCAGAGTCTGTTCCTTAGGGGAAGGGAGGCACAATAAAGAGGCAAAGCAGCAGATCTGGTGCCAATTCTTAGGCAGTTTCTGTCGACAACATCTGTGCTCATGTCAAGCACTCAGATGATATCAAGATAAACTGGGCTTTCCCACAAACAGCAGTTTGTAAAATCTAGAAAGGAAATCTGGAACAGGGCTGAGAATTAGCATTGGAGCTTCCTTAATCATCTCTACTACAGAGCGAATTCTGCTCTGTTTTCACCCATTCCCATGCCACCATGGTATGACAGCTCAGCACCAGTCCTGAGATGGAGCTGTGTTTTATTTCTGCCCTCAGCTTCCCAGTGATGACAGCTCCAGACTGACTGATATGGTACTTGTCTCTTCCTCAAAGCCATCGTGCCACGGTCACTGCTTGAGTTTTTTTCACAACCCCTCAAGTCTGTGACCACTTCTCCAGCCCCCAACGCCTGCAATGCTCATCTCCAAACCTTTTCCACGAGGCCAATGTGTCAAGGCAGTTCTCAGGCACAGTTGCAACAGTTCAAAAGGATCATATCACCCCCAGCCAGCCCAACAGCACCGTTCCCATGTAAAACAGTTAGGTAAGAATTCAGCTCTGTTTATTTACAGACTTTGTACCAATGTGGTATGAATCACAGCAAGGGGAAGGGGCACACATCCGTAATTGCTCTGGGAATAGACTGGTTTGCTTACTCCAAAGGAAAGCAGAGAATTTATTTAATGCAATAGGTCAGTTGTGCAGTACGACATCCCTGGGGAAAAATTCTTCTCTATCAACCAGCAACAAAAATAAATAGATCATTCTGCCCCAACAGTCACTTAAAAGTGCTGCAGCCCATCTGTACATGAAAGTAGATTTTAGGAGAGTTACCCATAATAAATTAAACTCCAGCTCCTCATTTAGTAAGTTATAGTCCCTCTACCAAAATAAGATAATGGGAAATGAGACTATAAGGATGCACTATAAACCTGGAAGGGCTTTCAACAAATCCTAAATTATAAGGAATATCTGCAAACTGCATCTCACTACATCTAAAGTAAGCATTTGATACTTTAATCTCTTCCTATCAAAGCATGCCATTCATCAAAACTGTGTTTCTGCTTAGGAAATGCAAGCAGTATCAATCTGATTCTTTAAATCAGAGGTACTAAAAAACCATCCACACTGGACTGAAAAATAGCCCCAAACTGCTTATTCAAAATGCTTGTTACATTTTACAGCACTGGACAGAGATTGAAATATTCAAGCCAACCCTGAGCAACAAAGACCCTACTTAAAATTTATGGATAAATTTCAACTTGTTCAGAAGACAACGCATTATTTAACATCACTAGAAAAATATTATTAGAATATGTTTCTTTTATTGATGAAATATGAGTAGAAACACACTAAGGGAATTGATACATAGACACACAAAGACCTACATTGTTCCTTCTGGAAGTAACTTCTGAAAGCATAAATGAAAACACTGCTCTGAGCTTCAGAACATATAAAAAATATCCTGATGCTTGTATCTTTCCCATCAAAACCCAAATACAGCTCCTGTGCTTTGTCATCAATGCCTCACAGCTTTCAAAAGCCTGATAGATTTTAGGGAAAGCAGATGAAGCCCAAGAGACAGGGCTTGGGAGCACACAAACAAGCTCCTGATAATCCACAGGAAAGGAGATAAGTGGGTTCAACCCGGACCCCTTGAGAAGAAAACAAGAGGAAAGTCTCCTTCAACACCACTGCCTGAATCACACGCTGCTCCATTTACCATCACGGTGGCCTGCAACAGGACATTCCAGCAAAACAACCTCGGAAATGCAGCAGTTTTTAGGGCAGTTTCTTCCTGGAGCTGGAGAGGGAAGAAGGGGAGAAGCAGACAGGCCACGCTGAAAGGAGCATCTCCCAGGTCCTGGAGATCTCATGCCTGGAGTCCCATCACATGTTTCTGGGTTGGACCCTGGTGACTTTGCACCCTGGAAAGCTTTACCTGAACCAGATGAAAAGAGCAGAGAAGTCACCCTTGACTTTTCATCACCACTAGCTGGAGAAATCACAAACATAGAGTGAAGTCTGGTGGGCTCAGACACTGAGAAACTTCCCTGCTTAGTGGGAAGTAAGGAGAATTCCTATTTCCACTTAACTTCATCTTGACTTAAAAACAACAAAACAAAATAAACCCAGGCCTCCCATCATGCCTTTTTTTGTTTTTTAGTCTCCCTCCAAGCCTCACCTAGTGAAGTGCTCTAAGACAGCTCTTACTTTCCCAAGGCTGGCACATCCCCATACCTCGAACTGTCACTGCTCAGGAAGATACAAACAACCTCTTCAGCTATATTTGGCAGGTGAAGAAAGAACATCTTTCCTCAGAAAACATCCCCCAAAAGAGGCTTGTATTTGGTGCAAAAGGGCTGGTGGTTTTTCATTCCTGCAGGGAACCCTCAGTGGAGAGGAGATGGTGCTGGGAGGTAGCCAGGGTCGCTCCTGCAGACCTCAATTAGTTGTGTTAAAAATCAACAAATTTTACAACCAAGGTGCCAGTACCAGCATCTAAAATACCAGGGTAATTCACAAAGCTGAAGAACAGGCTTTGGTTTCTCTGATGGCATTCAAACACTGCCAGTGCTTTCAGATTCATTCCTTTTTACATGCCTGCATTGAAAATATGCCTCCTCTGTTCTCTGAGCTGCAGGTGCTCAAAAGCAACCACAGCAACCTACAGCTCAGGGAAACAAATCCAGGCAGAAGGCAGAGTAGTTACTGCATGGGGAACAACTCCTCACAGAGATCCCAAACATTGCAGGGATCTCCCTAAATCCCCACCCTGGTGGTAATAGCCACTTATCAATCAACACCACTTCCAACAGGAATCAGACAAGCCCATGAAATGACATATGATGGAAGGCTTACGAGAACAATGGTTATATCATTTTTTACTTCCATGATAAAAGCAGGGAAAGAAGGCTGGGGATGACACTGTATCCTAATGGGAAAACTAAGGAGCAGAGATTTATCCAGCTAAAGCATAAACTCATAAATCCATGGGCAGGAACCCAGGAATTCTCAGTGATGTTTATTATTCTCTGAATACTTTCTAATAAATTCCCTCTTTAGTACAAAGCCTGCCTGATCCAACTGTACATATTTACTTAGTATTCTCTCAAGTGGCTTACAGACTGGCTCAAAAGAAAATTCCCATAGTGCTTTTTCAAGAAAAGCTGGATATACTGGTTGGATGCAATGGCAGATTTCTTTTCATTGCACTCCAGATGATCCTGATCCTGAAACCAACATCTACCAGGCTCACAGGTTTGCAGAGGGTCCATCCACCCAGCCACACCACAACCCAGCTGAGCATTTAAAATCCTGGTACCTTGGGGCAGAGATTGCCAAACAGAAGAAAGAATTACATCTTTTCATAGTGTCAAAAGGAAAAAGCAGCAGCAAAACACATCCCCCTCAGACCTCTCAGTTCTAGACCATCTTGTTTCATAATGCCAGTAGCAATTCTTCCCCTCCAGGGTGTCTTTTGTTGTTAGTCATATGGCAGGGCTTACTCTTTTCTCCTCTCAATTGCATCTGCTGAACAGCAAATTATAGAAGCAACTCAAACCTGAATACACTGATAATTTTGACAGAAACACTTATAAGCACTTCATTTTAACCTGCAAAGCTATAACTGACCTAGTACCTTATGTGAGAGAAAGAACTTTTGCCCTTAGAGGGCTGCAGTTTGTGGAGGTGTTTTGAGCTCCCTGATGCTGCAGGCAGGTCCCAGCCCCTGCACAGCTGACCAGCCCTGAGGCAGCTGGAGCCAGAGAGGAGCAGGAGGGAAATGGGTGGTGGAAGACACCTAATAATGCATCACAGTGGTGGGGTGGGAGATGCACAGAAGAGGATGCTGTCAGAAGCCAAGCATAATTGCCATCAAAACACAGAAAGAAATATAAACATGAAAAGAGAAAGTTTTAAATGGCCTTTTTTCCCCTTTAAAATACCTTTTTGGGTTTTTTTTTCCTCTAGATAACACACTCCAGCAATTATGCCAGGAGTGATTAAAATAATCTCCTCCTTGAGAACTTCAGAAAGGGTCAGCTGCCCACCCCACAGCACTGCTGACAGATGCCTGAAAAAAAACAACCAACCCAAACCAAAACCCCCAACATTTCAGTTCAGCAACACTCCTGGAAAAGCCAGACCATGTGTTCTTCACCCCAGGGTGAAGAAGAGAGGAAGCCTCAACTATTTAACAGACTCAAAAATTTGGATGACAATCCTCAGTGCCACATGTGGCAGCAAGGGTTACTTCATTCAAGCTAAAACAACATGTTAGGAGCTTTTTTTTCTCCCCACTGCAACATTACTTAATGGATGAATCAAGGAGAGCAACCCTGAAGGGCAAACTTCTCTTAACCGTGGAAAAGGCATGTTAAATAAGTAGTACAACACTTCTGGGATGCATTCAGCATGTCCTGGCCGCAGGCCCAGGAACATAAACCCATTCCTTGCACTGGATTGAGTTTGCTTCAGTCTTTCCACTGGATGCATTCCAAAGCCCTATCCATCCCAACAGCAGCATCTCTCATCCCTCCATCTGTCCCTTTTCAAGAGTCTGGTCAACTAAAACTTCTTGATTGCCCCAGAGTAAGTGCAGGCCTCAGAGCTTGTCATGCCCAGTTAGTAACTCATGAGGCATCGCCAACATCAATCCAGGGAACCTGGGCTGCTCTCACATATGGGGACTGTTCAGAACATTCTTAGCAAGAAGGAAACCTCTTCAGCCTATGACACCATCAATTACACTCAACAGCAGTGGCAGTGGAGGGAAAACAAAGATTTCTCAGGGGAAGAGGAGTCTGAACTCACATTCGTGCAGACAGACTCATCATTCCCTTTTCTTGGGTTTCTTATTATAAGAGAAAAATACAAGCAAGATCCCAGAGGATCAAAAGACAAAGTGTCAGTGTCAGATGATTCATGACCGCCCAGTTCCTCTTCATTTCAGGAGTGACAAAGTAAAATAAATTAAACCCAGCTGACTAAAACAAGCCATCCTAATTCATGGATGAAGCAGGAGAATCAAAAGCGTATGACAGTGTTAGCAGGAAGGCCTTCTTTTACATGCAAACAGCCCTCACTGTGTAAATGGCCAATTAATTTATGGGAGCCAGATGTCCCTGTTTAGGGCTGTTGTTTACCTTACTGCTCTGCCCTTTGATGGATTGATAGATGTCACCGTTTTTCAGCAGCGAGTGAGCAGCAGGGCCACTGCCTCCCAAGCAGAAAGGCCTCGCTATCCCAAACCTGATAATTTTCCTTCTCCACAAATTACATTCTCCTATTTCCAGACTTGGTTTGTAGTGAAACATGCTTCCCTCAGTAATTGAAATGAAAAACAATCCTCCTGTTTTTAACAAATTTTTGTATGGAAACCAAAGCCAGACTTTCCCCATATCAAAATGGGCACAGGCACTGGGTTCCAGACCTGCACCCCAGAGTGCCAGCACTGCTGATACAAAAATTCAACACCGGAAAAAAGCTTCCCCCAAACATATTGCCTATTAATATTTAATAGCAACAAAAATATGACAGGAAAAATAATAAAACAAAGAGACATTAGATATAGCTGAATCACAGCATCAAGATAACACGCAGAATAAATTTTTCTTTAAAGCAGATATGCCAAAGCATATCAGAACCCAGTTCAGAATCAGAACCCAGTTCTATATTTGCACTAGGTTGTAAAGTAAAATCCAAGTCTAAAGACAATTGGCAAAGTACAGGAGGTTGGCAGAGATCAAACTCTTCTAACTTCCTTGGTTCACTATTTAAATCCATAGATAAACATAATCCGTATGATAAAAGGAAGAATAAAAGCAGCTAGAAGTATAAACTAATTAGGAGATACATTGTACAGGGAGAATGTCCATATCCTGTGCTAACCACTTTTAGCAGCTGCTCAGCAGTTTAATATCAAACTGAACTTGAAAAAAGACAAAAGGTGAGTTGCCACAAAATATCAGCATCCTTGTCCTTGTGCTCCATCATGGTTAAAGATCAATGCAGACTGACAGCTGCTCTGTTCATGTTCTCACACAGCAATGCAGAAAACAAGAGTTCAAGACGGGGAAAACTTACTATCTCTCATCCATCAAAACAGGTAGGAGATATCCCATCAATGTTGGGGTACATTAGTGTCCCCTAAACACTCATCTGCAGTAGATTCCCAAACCAATATGCTGCTCCAGCCTACACTGCAATCACAGTGCTCCCAGCAGTTCCCCTGGGGAGACACAGCAGCCAGCAGTGCCAGCCCCATCCCTTTTGTTACCCTGCCTCCCCGACAAGGAGCGAGCTGGAATCCCACAGCCCCGAACCAGTGAAATACACGAAGTTCTCCCTCCAAGTGGTTTTCTTCTCTCCTCATTTCAGTTTGGTTTTTTTGTTTTTCTCTTTTTCTTTTTTTTTTTTTTGACTATAAAAAGAGAGAAGGGAGCCTGGAACGCTGAAGTTTGCACATTCTCTGCACATTCTCTACTTTCATGGCTTTTTGGTTTGGTTCATCTTTTGTTTAGTTTTTTTGGGGGTTTTGTTTTTGTTGTTTGGGGTTTTTCTTTTTTTTTTAATGTTGCTTTTGTGTTTGCTTACTGATGTTATCTATAGCTGTGCTTCAACAGATTTTGATCTCAGATTCCTTTCCAATTGTCAAAACACCCACTTTGAAGCAGGCAGCAAGGGAGGCTGTTTGGCACCTTCACGTCATGCTTGGAATCTTAACAAATACCTCAGGACACCCAAGCCCTGGATCTGAAGCCACCCTGTGTCTCCACGTCCCTCCCCCCAAAGCACTACAGAGTAACTTACCACAACACATCCCACTGAACAGCAAAGGTAATCTCTCTTCAAAAGCCCAACCCTGTAGGTGTCCGTGCAATTTATTTCCTTGATTAGTTCAATTTTTTCCCAGTGGTTTGTGTAACAAAACAGTATAATTCATGGCCGAATCTCGAGGCTTTCAGGTCAGACAAAGCTTCTATTGCTTCTAATCTGTTTGTAGTAAGAGCTGATAAATTGAACAGAAACAAGAATTGAGCCTAACCCTAATAAAGGAGCACTTGATAACACAAGCTCCATCAATCTGAGCAATGTTTCCACTTCAGATGATGCAGCTGAGATAGGAGAGAGACCTAAGCCTCAATATAATTTTAGATACCTGCTCACTTAAGTGGCATTCATGGGGATTAACATAAACAGCTTGATTTCTCTGTATGATCAGAGTGTTATTTAATACAGACCAGTTTTCCCATTTTTTCCTCTTGCTACTGCTGTACATGGATTTCTGCAACTGCCCAGTCAGTGCAAAGCACCAACTCCTAAGAGAAGGAAAGCTATGCTCGTTCACACACTTCCAAGTTTAAAGATCAATTTTATATTGTATTTTCCTCTACAGATTTTCATCTGTTCTGTCTTCAGTTTGAAATGTTCTCAGCAGGGAACATCTGTTAGAAAATCTCTTACAAAACCCCACTTAGTCTATGGCCCTTTAATCAAAGAAGGGTGAGGGTATTAAGAATTTAAAATAATATATCCAAGTTTAAAAACAAATACATGTGTTTTCTATTTGAGAATGTGTGTTATTACTTTCACATTCTGACCTGTTAAGTACACATGCTCTACCACAAGTCTCTCTGGAATTTTGGCAAGAAGCAGCATTTATTTAATAAAAGGTCTTATTAATCATAGGACTCTATCGTTGATACTTTGCATTTACACAGCACATTAAATTTTCAAAGCACTCCAACATTAAATAATTCAAGCAGCCTGTTTATTTGCATAGATGGATGCACACAATTGTAAAGGAAATTATGAAACGTGTTCACATGTTTCTGTCTGAAAGGAGTTATAAAAACTAAATTCTTGAGTAAATTGAAGATAGTTCACTATTTTTGGCACCGCGTTACGAGAGAAAGCCTCAAAGCAAAGCAAAACTATTCCAGCATGTTTGATAAGGATTTGAGAGTGGGGTTTCTCTCACCTGCCTTGACTTCCCTTCGAAGGAGAGTTTTCCATTAGAGTTGTTCATCCCAACCCCTTTATAGTCCAAAGAAAGGGGCTACGACAACATCTAGAGAGCCCCCAGTCCCCAGGAGAGCTGCTTCTCACCAGGGACTTTTAATCAGCTCCCTTGAGGACTCAGACCCAGAGAAGAGGTACATTTAAGGCAGATGAATTCAGCTCAGTGTCTGCCCACTTCTGGCCCATTTAATTGGACAACATTAACCAGGAAGATGAAGGTAGCATGTAAAAGGACCAAAGGCACTTTGTTGTTATTGAACAGCACCAGTGAAACACGCATTGCAAACTTTTCTGAGCTAATCATTGACACAGACTACTTACAAACAAGGGGGTTTTTGACTCCAAGATACAAGCAAGATTTTAGGAGTCCAGAAACCCTTAAGTGTCTTATATACGTTCTGGTGTCTTACATCAGCAGTTCTAACATTTGGAAATTCTTCCCATATTTTGATATGAAAAGACTTCCCTCCACAAGCAGACAAGTAAGACCAGATCCTGGGTCTGGTCAAGAGACAACCATTGGTCCTGCTATGTGATTTTTAACTAAGACCAGGAAATCACACCTGCAGCTGACTGAATTTGAGACAATATCTTTTATTCTGTAGGAGAAAACCAAGATTTTAAAAAATCACCCAACAAAAAGAGCCCTCATGTAACTTCAGATCCCATCAGAGTCCCACTGAAATCAATTGGAGAACTGTAACATTTACTTTGTTTGGATGGCACAACCACACCAAAAATAGCTTTAACAAAACTCAGCTTATCTACATATTTGGGGAAAAACCCCCAAGCTTAATTCTAATCAGAAAATCACTACAGGATTATTTTAGAGAAAATAAAATCCAGTGACTACCCAGAACATCCACCTCAAAATTTGCTGACACGAGGATTTTACTAGAGGACAACTACTGTTTGAGTGCTGCCTACCTGCGTGGGAGCAAGGTGCTGCTTTAAGCTGTTCCCCAGCTGTGCAGTGATTTGCCTGGGCAAATGCTCCCATGCCATCATAACAGATGGTCTGCCAAACCCACAAGCCCAGCTTTCTCCCCGGCGGTTAATACTGCATGCCACGGCCATGAGCAGGACTCTGCGCTGCACGAGGGAGCGCAGGGCTGCGGGAAGAGGGCGTTCCACGGCTCTGCTGCTGGCAGCTCTGCTGACGCACATGACAGCATTAGCAAGAAGTTGAAACATGAACATGTGTGGGATGACTCTCCTCCTTATTATTAACCCATGTCCAACAGTGGGGAACAGGGAGAATGCTTTTCCCAGGTTGAGAAGATCATCTCTTGAGCACTTGGCACCAGCTCTTGTGATTACCCTGGTGGCAGGAATCAACTGTACTGGGGGGAACTGCATTTGCACTCTTTCCTGGCTAAAACCCCAAATCATGCCAACCAAAACAGCCAGGGGACTCCTCCTGCTCTTGGGCAGGTACTTGAAAACATGCAAGAATGGTCTATTCAATGGTTCTTTGCTGTCCCATAAATTTCATTATCCTTTTCACCCTCCTCTGCACACTTCAGAGGTTCTCTGTCTCCTTTTGGAGAAAGGAGGAGATACACATACTCTCTCAAGATGTAGGTGAGCCCAAGATGTCTCTCATCTTTCCCAATCATTACTCATTCATCTCCCACACACAAGACTATTTTATTTATCTGCACCACATTTTGTCTGTCATTTTATCGCCTGGCACTCAGCAGCTGTTGGGTAATTACAACATGGACACACCACATGTATCTTGTCATTAGAAAACAGCCCCCAAAAACCCCATATAGTGGAGCAAAACCCCAACCCAACCACACCCAAGCTCTTCACAACACATGTTCAGCTTTAATTTCAACGAAAGCTCCCTGGAGAGCTCTGAACAGATGTGTCCTGCAGGCTTGTCCTGGTTTTATAGAAGCTGCTTAGTCCAACATCCCACCACACCTTTCAAGTTACTTTGACAGTTGTATCTTGAGGAGCTGGAGGAAGGCTGGTTAGGAAGAGACAAAGGAAGGGCCAAGATTGACCAGACCCATGCATTTCAGAGAGATACTTTACAAAAACCACAAGATTATTGTTTAGGATTTTAAAAGTTGTCTACACAGAAGTTAACTCCTGGATGCACAAACATCACGAGAATTCAGCAAGTTGATGGCACATCTCACTTTCTTCAAAGTCCACAACTGGATTATGTCCAAGCAATACATTCCCCAAGAAGTTTGAGTCTCTTGCCCTTTCTTGTTTCCAAGAAAAGCACACTCATCTTTCACTCATACCACACCACTTCTCCCCTTCACACCACAGGATTACAGTGGTTTATACCATAGAGTGTTTTCTAATCTCCATTTTTCAGTTTATCATCACAAGATCTAAAAGCAGCTCTTTTTCTATGCAAGTCCACAGAGCTCATTTCTCAATGTGGACATGAAAGTGCACTTCAGAGCAACAGCATTCCTGCTCCAAAACCTAACACATGAATATTTGCAGAAGACTTTAAACCATGCAGTTGGATCATGTTCTGAATAGGAAACAGAGTCCTGAGTAAATAAACACACATCTCAAAGTGTTTCTACTTTCTTCTTTTAAAAAACCCCAAAACTAAACACCCCCACCCCAAAACCCCCACAAAATAATTTTCTAGGCTCCCAAATCTTGAAATAACTAACAGTACCCTGATGTTCTGGTAATATTCATCATGGAGAGAAGTCTGAGATCTTCTCCACTCCCAGGGTGCTACTACAGTGCTGCCATGAAGAGTACAGCTCCTAGGGCAAGGACTGTCAGATGGAGGTTTACAATTATTTGACCCCAAGTCAAATCATCATCATTTTCTCTTTTATGGAGACATGCTAGGATGTTGTATATACCAAAAGCTTCCTAATTACTGTGGTTTCCTTTTGGATAATAATCAGGAAAATATATGAGTCCATGAAATCTGAATGGTAAACAGCATGCAAAGGGGGAAAAGAAAATGGGAAAAGCACTCATATTGTTGCTCTTATTTGTGTATGTAGGAGCCTCCTTGTGGGACTACAGCCTGGTAAAATTCCATGTTTACACTGCTTATGAAATTCAAGGCTAGAGAGAACATATGATTGGACAGATTCCTTTAAAGATTTTATTATTTTTAGTCCAGGTCTGGTAGAATTATGAAGATCTTCCCATGCAGAATCAATAAAGGCTTTACAGCATCCTGGATAGTTGGCAAGTTTGTTTTTATCTTCTTCCTAGCTTTGTTCTGCTTCTCCCTCTTTGAAGTTTGCTGCAGAATAGAAACATTTTGGTGTTTGATGGTACTAGTGAAAAAGTTTCTGCTGCACATCGGTAATAAAATCCACTAACCCTTTTAGAACAGAGGACTGGACATAAACCTAAGGATAACTATTAGAGCAGTCATTGATCCCTCTGCCTTGTCTGCAGGGGAAAATAGCTACCACTGACAAGCTGCACAAGATAAAATTGGTTTGGACTATGGAGAGGAAAACTGCCAGTACAGCTGCAGGAGCAGAATCCAAACCCTTGTGCCTTCACAGCACCAGCCCCTTCTCCCAGGCAAACCAGCAGGGCCATCAAAGGCGGCCAGCAGCTGAATATTCAGTTTCACCCTACACAAAACATCCAGCGCAGGAGATTTGGAGCCCCCAAATCGTACGTGACCACCTGTTCCTTGGGCAGCCTCATGGCGCATCCCGCTCATACCAGCGCGCTCACGGGGGGATATTGTTTCACTGCCATATGTACCAGCCATAAATCACAGCCAGAGCCTTTTAGTTAGTGTTGTTAGCACTGAGTGCTGCATTTACATCTGCAAACCGCAGAAACAGTTGTGGTGCTAGCAGCACACAGTTCCCTCACATGCTTCCAAATGAAAAAAAAAAAAGAAAAGTGGGTTTAGACAAGTAACATAACCTAATGGGCAGAGTCAAGCCCAGAGCCTGAATTCCTCCTCTTGCTTTTGATGTGCTGCTTGTATTTAAAGACCTCCCAGGTTATGAAGCTGTCCCCATCAAGAGGCTGGAGAATGACAGCTGCAAACCTCATGCTGCCCGTCAAACCCAGCACTGAGTTCAAGAGCCCATGAGAAGAACTTTGCTTATTTTTGTTGCAACACACAATATTTTTCTCCTGTGTTTATTCTCCCAACTCCTCCTCTCCATGCATGTGTAATTGACCCCTCCATTGACTCTTTGCTACTCTGGAAAACTGCTGCTAAGACCACGAACCACAGATTATATTACAAACACTTAAAATATCTACTAAAGCAAAGAACAGTCGTGACCGCTCGTTTCATTCTTCAAAACTCATTCTGATGTTCAGCACCAGGAGATCCATTAATGAAAAGGAAGTATCACTGGACTCATAGAAGACAAATCGTTTCCTCTCTGACCCTTGAGGAATGACAGCTCAGTCCTCAGCTATGAGAATCCTAAGGAGAGAGTGGCTTCAACAGCAGGGGGGGTCTGCAAGATCTGCTGTGGCATCACACAGCAGCAACAACAGCCACAGCAGCTGTGCCAATGTCTTTCTCTCCAGCTCAACCCCTGGCTCCGTGTTAGACATCCTCAAAACCCAGCAACAAGTAGGGAGGAGAGAAGTGCTGGTCTCCTTTAGTGGTCTTTCTGGAATAAAACAATGTTTTCAGAGAAGAAAAGAAATTCAGCAGCTTTGGGAAGTGAGCACACCAGTACCATCCATAAGGCAAATCCATTACTCTCTTTGGAAAGCTGGGAGCTTATAGCCTGCCAGGCAAATTCTACCCTTATTAGAAGCACTCATATTTTTTGGTACTCCAGTGTTACCCTGCCCCAGTCACACACAAAAACTGTGGCAAGCACTGCACAAACACAGTGCAAAGGTGTTACCCAAATCCCTTACCCAAAAATCTCTCAATTCATGAAACAACAGCCCAACCAAACCAAGACAGAAGTACAAAACCTCCTAATGATCAGTGTAGTAAAAGTGTCCCACCAGCCAAGCCTTTTCCTGCAGTTTTTTTAAACCTTGAGAGATTTATGAGTGGGACTCAGGATGGGAATGATGAGATGGTTTTGCAGTTGCCTACGTGCAGCTGCTCCCAAGCATGAAGGTGCTTGTTTGAAATAAATGTGAGAATTGAGCAATAGAAGCACTGGCACCAGCTCTGCGTTATTTTTGATTGTCATTTGTTTTTCTATGGAATTGCAACACAAACTGAGGTAATGCTAAATTTATGTTTGCTCTATGAGATGATTTTAGAATTCTGCATCTGAAAAATTAACATAAATGTCTTTCTAAATACAAGTAGAAATAAGCTTTTACAAATGCTGACAATCAGTTGTAACCTAATGTGGGATTCCGTGTTTAAGAAACCAACAGAACAAAAAAACCTTCTTTTAGGACTTTGGAGTACTTTACACACAAACTTCTTTAAAAAGCATTCAGTACAAGGCCACAGGAGAGCTCATCTTCAGGGATATTGGAGGAATACCAGTGATTACTAACCACTCCTTTGGAACACCACAATTAAATAATAAAACCCCCATACAATTATAGCTGTATCTATATAAACACAGAAGGTCAAGAAGGTGCATCTCATTAAGAGGATGCTGTGTTAGGCAGAAATGCATCTTACTCCTCCAAAAAGTCAATGGCAGTTTGGCAGCTGATCTGCTTATGACTTGGAAAGTCTTCTACCAAGATAAAGCAAGTGTCTAATTTAATAGAATCGCCAAAACTGTTCTTATCTGTTCTTACTAATTCTTAAGCTAATGGTTTACACATGTCTGCTCATTAGCAGAGCCCAAAAAGCACACTACATGCAGCTTTCTTTTTCCTAAGTCATACAGTACAAAAATCATAACAGAAGGAAAAAGAAAGGAAAAACCTTCTTGTAAAATAAAGAAGCCTGAGATATTTCAGGCAAAAAATTTGTGGAACTAAGTTAAGTAATTCAATCCAGGAGAGAAACCTGCACAGCAGATATCCAATTTGTTACTCACAAAGGAGAACTAACCAAAATTCTAATTGAAAAGCCCACTTCCCTATTATTTCAAACCATGAGGAAGGAATAAAAAAATGGAAATAATTTCCAAATTTTTTTTCTGGAGTTCTCACAAGATCACTAAGTATATGGCAAAAAAACGTCATTAGCACTTGGGAAAACATCCTTGTAAGGTAAAACTCTCCAAGCTTCAATCTGTCAGCACCCACAGGGAGGGTGCACCCACCACAGCTTGGGAGCAGGGGTGCAAAATAAACAAACAATTGCTATTTGCAAATACTTACACTAAAAAAAGCACAAACCCTGAGGACCATCCTTCAGAGCGTTTTGTTAAACTTGCATCCATGCAAGGTGGGGATGGACTGGGCAGCCTCAGCTCCTTCCTGGGGCCAAACAGCTGCAGCACATCAGCAAGGCCACCTCTGGCCATGCCAGGACCTCATCACTTGTCAGTCCACCCCTAAACTGAACAAGCACAGATGTCAAATAGCCAAACAACAGCCAGTCTCCTACAGAGGCAGAGGTGTTTAACCTGGGAAGGCTCTCTTGCCAGCCCAAAAGGGGTTGGGCATGCATGGAGAGGATGAACACCTGGAAGCCGTGGCTGCAAACGCTGTGTGCAGCACAGGAGGATGCAGATGGGCTCTTGGATGGGGCCAGCCAGGAGCAGGGTGCTGCTGAAAGACAGCCTTTCCTGCTCTTCAATCCCCTCTTCCCAGCCATGCACCCTGGTCCCTGGCACATCCTTCCCCTTTGCCGTGTCCACCACCTCATTGAACAGGTTTTAGCTTGGACAGGATATCACACACTGGAACATCACAGTGTCTGAGTAAGTCTTAGCTTAAACCAAGGCTCAAACTGAGTAAGGCCTCTTCCACTTCCAGTCATGCCCTGATTAACTGAGAATCCTTTGAGAAGCTGCTCAGAAGCCGTCTCTACTGATGCTATGAGCCCTGTTGCCTAACTCCTGAATATTTACATAGAAAATGTTTAAAAAATCCTCTCATACACTGAACATCATCAGGAAACTGCAGTAGTTCTAGTTCGAGGCTCAAGTTCTCAACAGCATCTTGCAGTTTTTGATGACAGCTGATGGGCAAATTAAAGACAGCAACAAGAACACAGCCCCAAAGGTAATCCCTACAGACTTTTAATGAGCATTGCATGGAATTTCCTGCAGCAGCAGCACTGCTCCTACCCAAAACACAGCTCTGCACTCCAAATACAGCACCCAGTTCAACACAAAGTTATATTCCCCTTCTGGAAGAGCTGCACATTTATTTTTTGGCTTGGCCATTAATGAATCAAGCTAGAAATGCTTCTAAGTATATGCAGTTTTCTGCTTTTGTGTCCAAGCCTGGAGAGCCACGGCAGGCTTTCGGCAGGCAGCTCCTTAGCACTCCCCAGGCACCCCTGACCTCTCAGCCCTTTCATTTCCTGCCCTGACTTCAGAGATAGCTGGCTTGAGAAAACAGCAGGACAGGGGAAAAATAAATAAAATAAGATTCCCAAAGCTGGGCCTGCCTCTCCATGCTGCCTGGGAGCCCCCAGCACATGGCCCAGGCTCCCTGGGAAGTGGCTTCATAGAGGGGAAAAAAAAAAACAACCAAAAAACAAAAAACTGAGGGTCTTTGAGCTGGTGTCTGTCAATTCTTGTGCAAAACTGAACAGGAAAACAACAAACTCCCAGAGGCAGCATCAGCCACGCACTAACAAAGGACATGAAGCAATGGGACGTAAAACCCTTGTCCCACTCCCTCTCCCCATCAAAAAGGGTATGGGACAGCTGAGCACATTTTTTTCCCCCTCTCCTGTTCATCAGGAGACCGCTCAAAGACCCTCCCTCCCTTTCAGCTGACATGTACCACTGCAAGTGAAAGCCCCATAAGCACAGGAGGCAGCTCTACAGGGGATTCCTGCTGTACTGGAAAGGCACGACAACATTACAGTAAAGAAAGGAAACACACATCCCCATTATCTCTGGTATTTGCGGTGCTACAAAGCACCCCAACCCCAGTTCTTTAAACACTGTCAAAGCAAGCTGTAAAGGGGTTTTATGGGGGGTTTTTTATGAGCACAAAGCACAGGGAAAGGCATCCCTTGTGCTGGTCCCCTCTGGTGCCACACCACCACCCCGATGTCTTGTCTGCTCAGCACTGGCAGCACCAGGGGACCAACTCAAAGGTGTCACCACTAACAAGAAGCTGTGCAGTCCCAGCCAAACACTAACAGAGTTTTAGTTTTATCAACACTAGCAATCACTGTTGCTTTTCAAAATCTTATTCTAGAATGGGCGTTTTCCCCACAGACAGCAGTTCCTGGAAGTAGGTCATTGCATAAAAATCTTACTTTCCACCAGAGAAGATTCCCATCCCCATGGGCAAGGCTGGGAAATGGAGGACCTGAATGCAACACGGGCTGAACAACTTGAAAACACTTCAAAAATAACACTTGAACCACAGTGAAAGCCCATGAATTTAAGATTCTGTGACTCCCAATTCCATGGTTGAAAATCAAAGTCCTTCTTTGACAAGTTAAAATTCAAATACAAGTATACAAATAATCATTTAATACATAATAAATACGAATTCTGTCCTGCAACTCCTGTGCATCATGTGTCTGTGTGGTGGGTTGACCCTGGCTGGTTTCAGGGTGCCCACCAAAGCTGCTCCGTTACTCAGCTGGCCAAGAAACAGCCAAAGGCTCTGGGTTGAGATAAGGACAGGGAGAAATCACCCACCAATTCCTGTCGTGGGAAACACAGACTGAGCTTGGGAAATCAGTCACAGCCACAACAGTCACTCTCCAGGCACTGGTGGAAAGAGGCATGGTTTGGGAGTGCAGGAGAATACCAGGGGAAGGGAAGGAAAGTGTCACAGGACAGCAGAAAAGACAGCCCTGATCCATGTTCTCCAGTTAAATAGGAGGCACTAGGAACATACCACCCATTCCACCATCTCCTTACCTTCTATTCAGTAGAAAAATTAGATTTTTTTTTTCTATTCCTTTAAAAATTATCTCCAGGAAAAGGCATATAAAGCACATTTCCTTAGTACTGCAGCACCATGAAATGCAAGACATGATCAGAACATCACCTCATCCAGAGCTGTTACTGAACTGTGGAACAGAGCTGCTGGGGCAACAACGTAAAGTTTAACAATTCCCTTTGGGAGATGGAGCCTGAACATCCAATTTCATACATGTGCCCTAAACCACCAGCCTCCTCCAGATGAAGATGGGCAGTCACCACAAGGGGCTATAAAGAGCTTCCTTTGCAGCAGAACACTCACACATCCACCACA
Source organism: Ifrita kowaldi (assembly GCA_013398055.1). Taxonomy (NCBI): domain Eukaryota; kingdom Metazoa; phylum Chordata; class Aves; order Passeriformes; family Cinclosomatidae; genus Ifrita; species Ifrita kowaldi. Next base: position 896,083 of record VZRS01012379.1, read on the forward strand.
GGTCAGACCATTTTTCTGTAGGTCACACCAAAATCATAAGTTTCCATCCTTTAACCCAAAACACAGGCAAGGACAAGAAATGCCACACAACTGCCAAACTCACCCTAGCTGAAGAAGAGACAGGAATCTTCACTTGAAGGCAAAAGGGAACATAATTTTTCCATCCTTGGCATGGAGATTAATTCTAGGACAAGAATTGCTTGTTGCTGTTTCTCTGCCCTGCAGCACCTGACCTGCCCAAATTCCCCACCAGGAATGCTGACTGAGCCTTCAAAGCAGGGCTGAGCCCAAGGGAGAAAGGGCTGGCAACCACAGGGCTGGCAACCCACGAGGCAGAGAGGGCTGGACAGCTGAGGGGTGGCTTTGTCCAGCACTACAGGAACAGAGAGCTGTGATACAGAAAGGGACCACGAGATGGAAGGACAGCAAAGAGTCTCAGGGAACAACTGCATGGTGCTACATGCATGGACAGTGCCACCCTTGGGGACACAGAACCTCTTCCAGCAGCAGAGACAGACCCCTGACAATTCCCAACCCACTGCAGACACAGATGCATTAAGCACCATATCAGCTTCCTGGTCATTGTGTTATCCTAGATAAGACTTTTCTTTCACTTAAAGCTTACAAACTCATCCTCACCACAGATTGGAATTGCAGAGTTTCAGAAGCAAACGCAAATAGGTTATATTCACTACGCAAAACAAAGGTAAAGCTCCAACCTGATTTAGTTTCTAGCATGTAAGCCTTACAAAAAAAACCTAAAAAGGAGAAAATCCTTAAAACTCCTGGCATTTTGGTTTAGGGTTTTGTTTGTTTGTTTATTTTGCAACAAAATGTTAATTATTTGAATTGCTAGAAACAATTCTGGGGTGTCATGCAAGCCCCAGGCTGCCAACCAGCCATTGCGTGGGTTCTGGTCAGCTGAATAACCAGCAACAGGCCAAGAAACAGCACCTGGCTGATGATGCTGACATGAAACGAGGCACTTCCAGTTCTGACACCCTGTGGAACTTTGATGAGACTCTTGTCTCATCCTTTCCAAGTTAACTGCTTGTTTTCACTCTGCAACTGATTTTGTGATTAGCCCCTTAAGACATCAGGGTCAGCAAGGACAAGTCTGTCAATCCACCAGAGCTGATAACAATGAGTGAGATCTTTACCTTGTGTGTGGCTTCGCTAAGTTTTACTGAGTTTGCTGCCACTCCATCAGTGACACGACCAGAGAAATCCATGCCATCTACATTAACTTTTTAAGAAAGTCTTCTGCTGTACAGAATCCTTACTTGCTGTGTTTTGAGAACAGCACATCTTCCTTCTCTGTGTAACTCTGAGCCCAGGCTATGCACAAGCTCAGGTCACCAGGACTGAGTCAAACACACCTTGTTTCTCCCAAAGTTCCTTCTCAGACCAGAGCTGAGTTGTGATAGAGAGAAAGCAATGCCGTGGCTCCTGCTGGCACTCCTGCTCCAGGAATGTCTGGGCAGCAAACACAACCCTTCCCAACTGCATTTGAAAGTAAACACAACAATGAGACCATTCCCAGCCGGGCCCTGCAGTCTGTGAGGCTCAGACAGGGCCCCCCCACCGGCCACCAGCGTGAGGCTCTTTCACAATGAACTGCCCGGGCTCACGCCACCATTGCACCATCTGAGGGCTGACCTCTCCAGGGCCCAGCGCTGACCTGCATCTCAGAACATCCTTTCTGGAGCCAACACTCTCTCTATTCCCAGGATGGCAAGGGAATGAAGCAGCCACTCGTGACTTGAATGTTTCTCTTGCCACTGATGCCCAAAAAGATAGGCTAGAAATAAACCCCCATAGACTGCTGTTTATAGAGCAAGTATTTGTTTATTGCAGTGCTGGAGGTGAGGGGGATTTTCCACCCAACTCATCCACCCTTGTCAATTGCTGTGGTTTAAGTATACAATAAGTATTGCTTAATATTGCTATGTCATTATAACATTATCATACACACTCCAGAACTAATTCACATGATGTTATCTCATGGTTATAAATAGTTCTTCTACACTGCGCTTGTGCTTCCCCAATTTAGGTGGTCTTGGGGGTCCTTCTGTGATGAAGGCTCAAGGTCTTTCTCGCATCTGAACTTCTCAACTTTGTCTTTGGAGCATGTGTAGTTATGGTGTTCCTTGGTCTTCCTGGATCTAACCAGTCTAAAGCCTTCATTTTGTGGTTAATTGGCTTTACATTTGCCAATTTCTCATTAGTACATCCTGCTGCTTCCCAATACAGCTATACTTGTCTGCTTTTGAAACTATTCACCTGGTGAGTTTCCATTTATTTAAGCATTAAGCAACTAGTTAACAATATACTAGCTATTCCATTACATAAAGGGTTTGATTCAGGTTATATTGGTATCTTATAACTCAAGCTATAGAAGAATCTTTTAACTTTGACCCAAGTTATATAGGCATCATCACAATACTAGATCATCAGGATTTTAGCATTTTTTGAAAATTTGACCATTTTCCATGCCAGTATGCCAATGCCTGGAACAAAGTAAGCAGAAACCTAAACAAGAGATTCAGACACTGGGCTGCTGTCAGCCTGCAAGATTGAAAAAAGGCCCTAAAGGCCACTGCAGCAAAGATTTATTTGAAACAAAAGCAAAGCCAAAAAAAAAAAGAAGAAATCATTAGTAGTCACAAAAGGTTCAGAGAACTTTACAGAAAAGGGAAACTCAACCCAAAGTCAGTTCCTAATGACAGAAATTCCTATGAAGAAAAGTTCTTTGTGCAAAGAGCAGAGAAAAAAGATTCCTGTGTCACTAAACCTCTTTCTCCAGCTTTTCACCAGTCAGAGAACACCTCATTAACAGTTAATGTCTACATAATGATTGTATTTTACCAGCACCTGATTTTTCTAATCTTGCCAGTAGACCTTGCAACTTCCATCACTGCACTGTCTTTATAACCTGTCTGTCAATATTCCCACCCTTCAAATACAGCTCCAGGCCATCTAAACCCTCCTTGTCCTCAAACAACATCCACTCATGTCCCACTTGAGGCTGACGTTTACCATTTGCAACCAGGTATCTTTCAAATCCCTATAAAATACCTAATATTTAAAAAGCAGCAGACAGCACAGATGCAGTTTATCTGTCAATGAACAATGCAGCTTTTCCCCTTTGAACTGCTCTATTTCTCCATGGGCAAATTGAACTTTGCAATGAAAAACATTGAGTCAAGCTTGTCGAATTTATGCTCTCTTCTCATTTTGGATCTCTCTCCCTCCCTTACCAAGCCACTCTCCCATAGGCACTGGGACATTCTGTGGTGGTGACAGGTTGTTGTGTCACCGCAGCTTCTCACTTCTCACTCAGGAAATTCAAAAGCAGCTGCTGACACGAGCTGGGACAATTGTACACTCACTCAGTTCAGTACAAGCTGCATCTTCATCACAACTCCTCAAGAGTAACAAATGGATTAACGGAGAAAGTGGGAAAATTTAAACCTACGTGCATCTGGCATAGATTAAATCCAAAAGAAAGGACAAAGAGATGCTTCCAGGCACATTTTGTTCCTGGTCATGCTTTCACCATTATTTGGGATGTGCACATGGGAAAAAGATAGATCAAGCAGAGCTTTGACACATGGTGTAAAACATCAGCACCTGCACCCAATCTTTCCGAAAATCCCAGGTATATTGCTCTACTCCATACTCAAATACACACAGAAAATGACAAAGCAGCTTCTGTGCAAGGAAGACTTCACTTCAACTCCCCCCTGAATCCACAGGCTCCAGCGGTCTGGGTTTGCCAGATAAGCTCTAAGCAAGAATGTGAAGCCTGGGTGCTGCCCCAAACCCAAACCTGAAGTCTCTGCTGCCGACCCATCACTGCTTGACTATTTCGGTCTGTGATGGATGACTTGCCACTGCTTGGAGCCTTACAGAGGAGATTAGATACCTCTCCAAAATGAGACATTTTAATCTGGTTTCTGAGAGAAATCCTGCACTGGGAGGTATCAAACACAGATTTAACAACCCTAATAATTCTTTCTGGCCTTGAAAAAAAATTCTAATCTGTAATCTGGGGGTGTTTGGCATCTGTTATCCACAGCTGAGATTACAACCCTGCTGCTCCTTTGCAATCACATAAACCTACATAAAAGTCTCACAAAGGAAAAGAGGTGATAACTATGAAATGCTTAATAACTTGCTGGTCAACAGATGGCCACTGCAAACTACAGTACATCTGGAGCTCTTCCAGAAACCCAGACAAACCTTGACTAAGCAGCCACCAGACATCTGCATCACGTGCCCAATGCCTCAAATGGCCCCACAGCTCCATCCCTGAGCACCCACTGGTGGGGACAGGGAATTCTTACAACTCTTCCTCTACACAGCTTGGGGCAATGCATACTCCTACCCAACATCAGGACACGCTGACCTTCACTGGAAGATGACACCACTTCTTCAGAGACCAAATATTCCTTATTGCCCTCCCTCAAAAGAGGAGCTGTGCAAGACTGCAGCTCACATGAGCTTCATCCAGCAAAAAATTACTAACACCAGCTGAAGACAAATTAAAAACTCAAGAGTACACATGACTGCTGGGACTTGTATTTCCCTAAAGTCACCTTGGCACCAACATAAATGGTGCAACAAGAAAGCTGGAGAAGGACTTCTGACAAGAGCATGGAGTGACAGGACAAGGGGGAATGGCTTCACGCTGACAGAGGGCAGAGTTAGATTGGACATGAGAAAGAAATTCTTTTCTCTGAGGGTGGGGAGGCCCTGGCACAGGCTGCCCTGTGGCTGACTGGAAGTGTTCCAGATTCCTGGAAGTGTTCAAGACCAGATTGGATGGGGCATGGAGCAACCTGGAACTGTGGAAGGTGTCCCCGCCCATAGACAGGGTGGAACAAGATGATCTTTAAGGTCCCTCCCAACCCAAACTACTGTGATTCTACAAACTGGATCAAAAAGTTCCTCTTGGAGCCAGCCAAACCCAGCAAAGCCTGCATGATGATGCAGAACCTCCTTCCTTATCTGGTTAGAGATCTTCCAATGTGTGGGCTGAATCTGATCATCCAATGTGGGGTGACATCAGGTGCCTCAACATCTGCACCAACAAAAAATCCCGTTTCTTTCCTCCAACCATTTCATTCACACAATCACACCCATTGCCTGCCCAGGTCCAATACCTTTAACCCACTACCAGAAATGTAATTTTGCATTGCAGGGAGGCTCTGGGCAGCCGATGAGCCACATCACACCTTCCCTGACCCCTACTGAGCAGGGAGAAGGCTCAGAGATGCTGAAGTTCACTTGTTATTTCGCAGCTCTGATTTTGAGCTAACAAAGTGGAGCCCTATTACTGAAGGTTTAAATATGTCAGTGCTTTTACAGCCATAGATAGTGCATTTATCCATCTAGATTTAAAAGGCTTAACATTACATGGAGGAGGAAGAAAGGCAGAAGACCACATCAAAGGGACTGCAAGGGCTTTGTTTCACATTAATTAGCAGAAGGACTAATGCCAAACGTGCAAACAAACTGGAGAAATTCACAGTGGAGATACGGGGCCGCATGAGGTGTCACAGCACAAACACTGTGAACATTCCCCTCCTTTGGGGTGAAATCCCTCTTTCATAGCAGGCAGTGGGAGCTTTGGGGCTCAGCAGTGTAACCAGAGGAGACAAATCTGCTGGGAGCACCCAGCAGGGCAGGAGACAGACACCAGCAACCGCATCCCTCTATTCGCCAAGGGTTGAAGCAGCTTCAAAACACTCCTCATGGCTTCCTACTTAGCTCAATAACCATGGATAAGTGTGGCTTCCAAATGTGCTAAAAGCCTGAAAACCCCATTGAGCTCAGCCAAGCTCTGAGGTTCAGCACCTTTGGGATGAGAAAAAAAGCCACCAAAACATGATGTATTTTAAAGCAGACCTTACATGTATCATGCACATTTTGTTCAGACCAAACCCTGTCCTCCAATGTGCACAATCATCTCTTCTAGAGAACACGAGCACTTATAAACAGTCTTAAAGATAGGCCTTTGATCTGGTTCCCAGTTATTTATTGAGATTCACCCCAGAGAGCAGTAAAATGTAAGAACTAGTGGGAGAAGGCAGATTTTACGTTTTACCAAGTTTAACAGAGCAGAGAAAGCCATATGCATTTTAAACATCCTTTACACCGTCTGTTAAAATACAATCATAGATTTTAGAGCAGAAAAGGTCCAAAACATTTCTAGACAGTTGGGATGTCTCTGCATATTTCATAGCCCCTCTGCTCTCTGCCATTCACCTCCAACCCTCAGCAGTACAAAATGCCAAGGGAAAGCAGAAAGATGTATTATACATAAGCCCAAGCTGCTTAACAAAATCTGCTCGACTAACAAAATTACACACACAGAGCTTTTGCAAGACCAGGGACCCAAGTAGGGTATTAGCTCTTCATTTACATTCAGCCCTAATCTAACATGTCATGAAAATGGCACAGGAGGGAAAATGAAACCAAAAATCCTCCCAGCCCCTCTCTTACCCCTGAACTACCAGACCATCTGTAGTTTCAAAGAAATTCTAGCAAGCACAGCTCAACATCTGCACCTCATTAAGACCTAATTTGAAACAATTGCTATTCCCTATCTCTCTTGTTTTTCCTGGGTAGAACAGCTTTGATGTCTCCCAGTTGACAAAAATACATAAGAAATAGGTATTAAAAATATCAACTGGAAGGTAGGAATTCATTCACATGAACAACAGGTATCAGTGTTCAGCAAAAAGAAACCAGAGCCCTGCGCTCTCACGCCTCCCCCAGCCACAACTACTGTACAGGGCAGGCAGATGCTGCCTCACTTCTTCAGAGCTCTCCTGTTTCAAGCAATCACCACTCGCTCAAAGGGCACAGCCTCTTCCAGCCTGGGGCTGGGAATCGAGGGTTCCCTGTTAGCCCTGGGACAGCATTACCATAACTCGCTTTGCAAATCTTTGTGACAATTGCAAGTTTGATTTGATAAAAGCAAGGAATGGCAAAACAAGATGTGAACCCAGGTGATTCATCTCTTGCAGATATAAACTCCACCTTTTCTTTTCTTTCCTCATACCTCAGATATGATTTTGGATGTCTTCAGAAGACCCATATTTTTCTCATGACATGTTAAAGGAAAGGCAATTTAATCAAAATGAATTAGTTTCAATTCAATACAGTAGATGCCTGCTATTTTAATCAACAGTGAATGACTTTCCACTTTTTTTACCTACAAAAGAATATGAGCGTGTTATGAAAAATCATCCATCAGCTTCCAAATAATCCATGCAGTTGAAAAGCTGACATTCTACCCATGTGTTTAATCCTATGTGACTCATACCCTTATTCCTACAATGAAATTATTATTACTGGAAAACTTCTCTTTGCTAAGTCAGTCTCTGTAGGTGCCACACATGAGTTGAAAGCTTATGAAGTCAAAGAAGGCCTTTGGTTTTCAAGCTAAGTCAGCTGGTGACCAAATGGCACACGGAGCCTTTAAATGCAGATTTCATAAAACAAAGCAGTTGCTTGCCTCTGCAAAACTTTGCCCAAGCACAGGCTTCCTCAGCTAAGCCAGAGGTGGCTGAAAGAGCATTTTGCATATGGGAATTTTCTGGTTTGTTTTCTTCGGAATATGAATAAGAAAGACCAATCCTTGTAGAAGTGTGGAAGGGAAAAAACAGAACTATACAGAACAACCTCAAGGCTCAGATGATCTAGAACAGAGCTGCAAGAAAGGACAAGCTCCCCTCCAGCCAGAAACATAGGGTGGCAGCACAGCAGCACCACGAGATACAACCCAATTGTGCTTGGCTCTGATGTTACCCACACCAAAGTCCTGCCCGCCCAGCAGCATGGCAACCACTCTGCATTTCACATTGGAAAACCATTGCAGATGAGGGGCTGCATGGGGAGACACCGATACACACCTGGGCAGAGCAGGCCCAGCAGTGCTGCTGCTCTCCGTGGGCTGTAGCAGGACCCCCCTCCCCTATGCCAGCACTTTTGGGAGGGCACAAGGTCCACCAAGCCACAGCCCAGCGGCCAAGAGCTCAAATTTGTCAGAACTTGGGGGAACACCCATTTCATCCCTGCTGCTCCCCACTCACCCTGGCTCTCACAGCGTCAAAAAAGGAAATGACCCTCTTGCTTTGCAGGCAAATCAATAAGAACAAGAGAAAGCACTTCCCTCACAAAATAGAAGGGGCAAAAGGGGGGCACCCAGCACAGGATCCCGCAGAAAGGGCTGAGGTCTTTGGCTTTGCAGCTTCTGTAACCTCAACCCACACATCATCCTTCAGTGGCAAAGGAGGTGGGGGGAAGTGGGATGTGTCCTGTGCGTGCCCTAGCTGGGTTTGGCACAGACCCAAAAATTGAAAGACCAGAGGAAAAGCAACTTAAGGAGATAAGATTTACAAGTAATTGGAAGATCTTCCACCAATTTCACAGACAGGGGAGCAGGTCAAAACCAGATGTGTGTTGCCAGTAAATTTCTAGCATCCTCTCACCCTCGTTGTGCAGAGAGGATTTTCCCAGAATTTTACACTAATGTACACAAACTTGAGGAGAAAAAAACCCGGTAACAGTGCTTTGGATTAAACCCATCCCAATCAGCTTAATGAAGTTTTAAGTTGCACATTGTGCTGGCAAACATGTTTTCCCAAGTTGTGGTTTATAAATATTTACAATTTCTGCAGTAACAAAATGTGAACAAACAAACTGCATACAGCTCATCAGGAATGATGTTTAATGCCAGGCACAAGTCCTTGGACATGCAGTGGTTTCAGTTTCTTCCCCCATGGATGTTTCAACACATTATTTAACCTACTGCCACCATCGTGAGAGGGGTTTAATCCAGCACTGTCCTTGGAAGAGGCTTTGCTGCTCGCTCCCAACTCCAGCCCCATCCAACCCTGTGCTGGCCCATTGCTGGTGTGACTGCAGGGTGAGCCAGAACGGAGCCACAACAGAGACTACTGTGGACAAATTGAGAGACCAAAGTGGGATTGAATCCCTAAGAGTTCATGCCAACAAAGGGGAAGAGATGGTAGAGGGACAAGAGCCAGCACAGGGTCAAAACCCCTTTGGTTGCAGTGTGAGTAGATCTGGTTCGTGTTGCCTGGGGAAACATGTTACAGAGAGGTTTCATGATGTGCCTGAACAGATCTAGGAGCAGGATTTCCTTAAGAAAGGCCCTTTCTCCCTGTCATGGGACCTGGGTGGAGACCAAGGCAGAGACCCCCAACACCAAGTGCACTGCCATGGACAGAGAGATCTTTTGTTGGCAGCTTATTTTTCATCAATTTGCTGCACTGTGAATCCAGACTGGAGGCTCTCCCTTGCACTCGAGGCTGAGGTGCCTTCATGCATGACCCCATACATCTGTACACATGCATTCACATGTGTAAACACATCTGCAGAAAAATAAACAGATAAAACTTGAATCTGGCAGAAGCCTCGGAGATGGTTTCCTTGGAAGGCTTCTCATACACCAAATCTGAGCAGGATGCTCCTCCTTGTCTTCCCTCCCCATAAAGACCTGGAACACTCAGAGCTCTAAGAGACCAGAGCTTTAAAATAGGGCATTTTCTAACTGTAGCCAAGATCAAAATAGATGCCCACAATCCAACCACCAGATGCCTAGAAACAGCCAGCTCGGCCCCTGCCAGGGCTGCGCCTGCCCAAAGCTGGAGAACAGAATTTGCTGAGTTTGCTCAGTTTGCCTTCAGCTTGAACAAGCATTAAATAAAGACTAACAGCAGAGGCTCCTCCTACCTTAATGTCCCACACAAAATTTATCAATGAGAACTGCAAACTTCCAGGAAAGTCGCAGTGTTTCATGAGAGCAAGGACATTTTCAGTTTACATAACTGGATGGACTTCTGAAATCCCCTGTAAACTAACAGAGGCAACTCAGCTTAGAAGTATCTCCTAATTAAAAGCACTAGTAAACCGAGTCTCACGCAGGGATATAAAACAGCCTGAAGAACCAGCAGCTGCTGAAGAAAAGACAATAAACGCCAAACACCCACACACACCTTAATCCTCCTTGCTCGCTGCTCAGCATCTGCTCTCATCTTTTTTCCACTCCTTTTGGGAAAGGGCAAGAATGAACCATTTTAGGACTCCTGTTCCTTGGAGGTATTTTTCCAATCACTCTAAGTGCACAAGGGAAACTTTTTCTGACCACATTTTGTCCTCCCGTGACATGGGAACAGCAAACATCCCCCTGCCAGTGCTCCGTACTGCTCAGGGCACCAAGCTGCTCCAAGGTCCAAGAGCACCTGCAAAAGGGTCTGAAAACGTCTTGGACTGACCCAGCTACACACCACAGCCAGGCATAAAGAAAAAGGTGAGTCCATGCCCTCCTTTGTGAGCTGCACCCAGCCATTGTATTACAAACAGTGATATTCACCCTTTTTATAAAGCTACTTCTTTGGTTATTAAATAACACTTCTCATTCTCCTGTAGAAAGTGGAAAAGGGACACTGGGAATCACTTCTCCATAAGACTGGTAGTCTCACACTTGTCCCAGCCCACTGACAGTGAATTTGGAAATGAGACACTGCATTTTATCTTCAAGGGTTCTAATTGTCATATTTTAAACAACAGCAAAGCCACCGTGAAGGATGCTGTCCATTAGGAATCCATCAAATGCAAGAGGAGCTTCCACACAGATACCAGGTAGCACAAAGCCAGGTTTTTATCAGGAACACATTTCCACTGTTCTGGAAATCCAGAGGTTTTCCTGATTTTTATGATCTCTCCATATTCCAAGACAGCTCTTGTAGTCCAAGAGTAAGAGCTACTCTTTTCAGAAATGTTTTAAGTTACACACTTTGAGAACACTGTGTGCCATTGGGTTTACCCTTTAAATTTTTGGATGGTTTACTCTAAATCACCAAGTCTGCTTGTAGCTGTCCTGAGCCATGCAGCTGGTCTGCAGCAGGAAGCAGAGTGCCATGAGGGGCAGAGATACCAGGGACACCAATTGCCTCCCATCACCCACCTACACTGAGTTAAAAATAATAATAATAATAATAAAAGTCCAAATATCTCATCAACCCTCTGACTTGTCCTCAGGCTTGTAAAGGGATGCCAGCAATAAGCATCATCTTCCTCCAAGGAAAGCTGATCTTTCAGCTTGAGAGCTCAGATGCGAGCTGTAAACAACTGCTGTGAATTCTCCCCCACAGCCATTTGTTCTCCTCTCTCCAACTCACTCTGCAGAGCTCAGCCACTCTCCCGGCCAATGTGCACTAAAGCCCATCTTGTGTGTGGCAGAGAAATCTCTTTGCTTGAATCTACCTTTACTACTGCAGCACAAAATTTTACCATAGCTCAACACACTGTACTGCACAGAGATTGTAACATCTTTGAAACCCACATGCTTGCTTTAAAAATCCAACCAATCAAACCAAAAAACCCATAAAAATTTGTGGAATCACCCCTTCCCAACATCCTCCTTCTCTTCAAGAATTTCCTTGCTACCCACCCCCCATCACCTGGGAAATTTGCTCATCCCTGACACTTTTTTCAGCCATTCCATGACGTTCCAGAAGAATATCCAGCAGCAAAAATGCAGCAGCTCTACTGGCATGCCAGTTATTTGCTAACCTGAATCCAAAACCACCCCAGCCTTTTGTTCAGCATTGCAGCCAACAGAGCTGCATTTCTCACACCTTCTTTCCCTGCTTTATAGGATGTGTTATTGCACTGCTCTGACAGAACAGAAACAGCACTTTATGGCCACCCAGAGCACAGATCATTCAACGTCACATCGACTGTTCTACACCAAAAACACTGAGGCTGCAAAGAAAAATCCCTTTGGACTCAGGATATTCAGCCACTCGAGTGAAGAGCTGGTGGTACAAGCAGCAGCATGGCTACAGCAGTGACTGTCTGACTGTGGAGGGGAGGTCTCTGCAGGATGGAAATATGAATGTTCAGAAGCAGGTCTGTCCTTCATAAGCATATCTACTAAAGCAATGGAAAGGTGTTGTCTGTGCCCTGCAAACACATTACTGGTGTACCATGAGCATTGCCTGTGTCTTGTGAGCCACACAGCGACCACACTTGAGCACAGGACAAGAAATCCTCCACTCAACAAAGCCTGTGCAAGCACAATGCTAATTACCTCTGTGGAAGCCATTTGTCATCAAAAAGCCCTGATCAGTGTTGCCAAGGCACGAGCAGGAGATGGAATCACGGAATGGTTTAGGTTGGAAGGGATAATTAAAGGTCTTCTAGTCCAACCCCCTGCCATGGGCAGGGACATCTTCCACTAAATCAAGTTGTTCAGAGCCTAGTCCAATCCGGCCTTGAATAATTCCAGGGATGGACTATTCACTGCCTCGAAGGTGGTCTCTAAACACAGACTTGTAGGGTTGTAGCCACACAGTTTTATCCTTTCTGGCCAAGCCACTTTAGTGAGGGAGGCATGCTCAGCCCAGCAGCTCAGGCTGGGTTTGGCAAGAGAATTTTTTTTCAGCAGACTTTGGCTGTCACCAACGCAGTAATTAGGCTGTCCTGGTAATGACAAGCACAAAATGCAGCGTATTTAAGCTGACTGAGTTGGCCAAGAAGAACTCCCTCAGGGACCCTCTTGGGAACTTGAGCTCTTCTGGTTGCCCAAAACGATTTTACAACACCCAATCTGATTAAAGAGATGTAAATGCAGCCCAACACCACTGCTTGTGGCTCCCAAGCAACCCAGAGCCTCTGTGACTGATGGCACCAGTGCCACTGCCCACACGTCAGAAGTCAGCACATATTACACCAAAATATTTTTAATGGCAAGCATCCAGCTAAGCAAGTAAGGGAAGTGTTTCATGGTCCTGATTACAGCCCAAGTCTTTGCCACCAGCAATGTGCTGGACATTTGCCCCCTTCTTAAGTTCTGCCAAATGCCAGGGTTTCAGCCTGCCATGACAGTCTAATTCAGTCCCAGTCACCACCAGGCAGAGAAACTGGGGTGTATGCCATTTTTGGTTGGTTTGGAAAGGCTTATAATCAAATAAAAACCTCCTCTTTCTCAACATTAAAAGAGCTACTGCAGAGACAACCAGCAACAACAGCTAAGTACCTACGTCAAACCATCCACCACAACTGTGATCAGCAGACTGAATGGCACAAGTCTCAGCTTTTCTTTAATTTTCTTTTTTTACCAATTAGGTTGATTAAAAACAGAAGGATGCAATGATTGATTCCCAAAATAGAAAAGGTTGGGTCAAAGTGACTTTGGCAGACAAAAAGCTGTTGAGGGACACAAAGATTTCAGCTCTGCAGAACTCGGGCTTATCAAGTTGTAAACTGCCATTTCAGACTTGGACAAAACCACAGCTGTCTAGTTCAAAAATTTTTACTTGCTCAAGCTATTAAGTTCCTCAACAAGTGAAATTTCTTTAGGAAAGCACAGAAGCAATAGCACCATCTGAACCCATATACTTTAAAATTGCCTTTTAAATCAACAGGGCAAGAGACATGGATCCAAACAGACCTTGAGGTACAAATTCAATCCTGTACATTTTCATGGACTAGAACACAAAAAGCTTTTCTATACTTCTTTTTTTTCAAGTTGTAGATGTGGTTCCTCTCTCAATGTGTAAAATGAGAGCCCAGGCACAGGTTTTCAACCCTCCCTCTGCCTCAGAAGACATCACGGAAACTTCACTGATGGTGCCAGTTCAGAGAACAGCATCCACTCTTCCGTGTTCCCTCTGAGCCATCAATGGTGCAGTTGTGGTCCTTTTACTGACCAAAACAAACCAAAAGAAGAGCTACAAGATTGAGAGAACCAGTTTTCACACGGCTTTGTCCTCAATCTTCAACTACTCTTGTGTAAGAAGAGAATTTTTCTATTTCCCTGCTTGTTAGGGGACAACTCTCACAACTCTGGATTAAAAAAAAAAAAAAAAAGATAATTTACAAAGTCCAGTGTGGGCAGTCCATTCAGAGTACAAGTACCTTAAATGCCATAATTTTATACCCTTACTGATCATAGTAATTTTGCTTTGAAAAAGACTTTTCACTATTTTCACGAAAAGTTTCCTTGCACATTTCCCTAGATTTAGTTACATGTGTCACTCCTGGCTTCAGTTTCAAATAAAAACGAGCATATACTGATCAGACAAACACACTTCTCAAAGCCAGACATGAAGGACTTTGTACTTAATCAAGTATTAATACATCTTCTGTGTTAACAGAAAGTACTGGTGCAACCAGTTCCTCCTTTCTGATGCCTCCATTTCCAACAGAGCACAGAAATAGCAACTTTTTAAAATATCTGAGTCCAAGCAATGCATGTGAATGTAATTGCTGGGGCACTTCATGTGCTGCAAGGCTATATTGCAAGATGATTGATTTCTTATGGCTGAAACTGTCATGTTCAGGCAACATTAAGCTTTGAGTTACAGTATTTAATCTGCAATGTGTCACAAGATCTAGATTAAAGAGGACAACTGCATATTCATTTCCAATCCTCCAAAAACTCAACAAAAATACACCAAAGGCAACAAATTAGGGAATCTGTGTGTCTCCTTCCCTTTCCTGGCTACAAAACACCACTAAACATGTAACTCATTCTGTTTGAGGAGTCAGAGGAGATGAAATACATAAGTCACTATGGGAATTTATTACTCAAAAGCAACAAGGGGAGGGATAACGTTTTCCTCTTAGACCCCCACAGAAGTTTGGGGCTGTGATACAGCTCTGGCTGCATATGCCAAACTCCCAGGGAGAGTGAAATATCAACCAAAATCAGCTGAACAGGTTTGAAATACCAAATTATCTTCTTAGCCATCAAATAAGCTTCCCAGTGAAAGCATTGCCAAGTCCAGCACAGGAAACCAGCTTCCACCCCATCCTAAATCAGGGATTAGAGTCACCAGAGCTGTGTTTTATGGTCTGTTTCCAAGACCAGCTTTGGTTCACAGCACTTGGTAACATAATATGAGGGTTTTCTTTAGGGAACAGCTACTTTCCTCAGATTTCTAGGCTGCATATGAACCAAAAAGACCAGATTAACACATCAATTAGCTTGTACAAACCAAAAACACTGAAAAATTTACTGAAACTAAGACCAGAGACAAGTCAGAATTGGGGGATGCACTACCAGCATCAACACTGGGCTGAGGTACAGGAGAGACTGGCAAAGCAAAGATCTGCATAATTGGCTTTACCAATGGCTGGCTGTGCTCTGCATCTCTGTCAGTCCCCATCACAGCCAAAGAAGTGGCTTAATTAAAATGCTCTGATTTCACTTAAATGAAGTATATAGCAGCTTTCCTCTCAGGTTACCAATTTAAAGCATGAGGTTAAAATGCCTCATAAAAATGCTGCAAAGTCTAGAAGTGCTAAAAGCTATAAGGAATGAGGGAAAGCTATTATCCATCAGTTTATTTAAACTTGTTCACTGAAAATATTTAAGCAGGAATTTCACACAGAGATAAGCCACTCAGTAAGGCAGGAGGTTATGGTAAAGATACAAGGTATTATATGTGTGCAGGCACAGGTTACAGCAGAGAGCATTAGGACTAGATGGCATTTCCAATTTAATCCCCTTTTTCAGTTGCAAATAGCTTTATTAAACAAATTTTGCAAAGGACTAAAGTTTTCCATGCATAGACTAAGCCCAAAGGCAGTTTTCCTTGTAAAACTTTAAGCAACATTAAGTCAGAGTTATGAGCACCAGAAAATAAGAAAACACAAACCAGGTTTTAGAGAACCCATTGGTTGAAGGAGGGGAAGCAAACTCCTGGGAAAATTTATTCACAATTATCTTTACTTAAAAAGCAGAATACTTCTGAACATATGGGCATCTGCAATTCCGACTGGGAGAAGGGAAACCTCTGGGCTAGATAGTCCACACATAATGAAATATGATCCCTTCCTCAAAGGCCTGACAATCAGGGCTAAATCCAGAGACCCAGGCAGGCCAGAAAAACTCAAAATAATTCACTCCCAGCTAAGATTTTGAAAATGGAGAAAGAACAGAAAATAGTAATATAATTAACACATATTAATTAAAGACAAAGTTAAAGATTCTTATTAAAGAAAGACAGTATCACAGCAGTGTCATCAAAGCATTCAGGAAAAAAACTAATGTCTCAAAATAACAACCCTTAATTCCCCTCATTTTATCTTTGTTCATAACCTTTAATTTTATCTTTGTAATATTTTGTAATTTCCTTTTGAAACAGCAAGCAGGAACCTGCCATTTCCCACAGCTCCCCTCTCCTCCCCCATTTTTCTTCTTTTGGGAGAAAAATGTGATGGGAAAAAACTGTTTCTAAGGAAAGCAGAGCAATGCTTTCACATGCATTTCTCTCCAGTTACTCCTCTTCTCCCAACCTTACAATGTAATTTCCTCTCCAAGGTATTCTTTATCGCTGGAGATTAAAGGCACATTTTGTGGCTGTTTGATTTGGCCTCTGCTCAGATAAACAAGTAAACTTCAGGAACACAGAAGTCGACAATCAAGATCAGTTGAGCTGACAGAAACCAGATAAAAAGAAGCAGGTCAGGGTCTGGTTTGCCTCATTTTCTTACACATCCTCTCATCCTGTTAATGACAGGCCTCTGGGAGGAGTTATTGCTCACTTACACAAAACTGCCATTTTTTAAAAATAAAATAATTACTTTCTGGAAGAAAATTTACACCTGAAGTCAGCATTCAACAGCACCAATTTTATAGCTTCATTTTTTTTTAATTTCCAGCAAAAAGTAAGAAAGAAAGGGAAGCTCTTCTACCAAGCAGTTCACACCACAGGTAGTGATGATTTTCCTGTCCCTTTCTGCCTTCCTCACGTGCTCTAAAGAAAAGACAAAGTACTGCATGTGTTGCCTTCCCTGCTCTGAAATGGCAGAAGATGCAGAGGGAAAGATTTGGGAGAGCCAGCACTGGGAATAGGTGATCTGCTATACAAACAAAAATATACGTGTTGAATTGTTCAGGAATTTTTATTTAGATGAAAGCTACCACTGCTGCACACAGGAGAAAATCCAGAGTGCAGCCTCACCACGCTGCACTGAGCTAAACCTTGGTGCCTTGTCCCAGCCCTCACCTCCCCAAACCACGCAGCTCTGTATGAGCTCAGCCTGCATAGGGCAGGGTTTTGGGAAAAATAACCAAAGCCATCCACCATCCCCTTCCCCAGACCTCAAACCCCTCGCACAAGGGCTGATCCTGGTGCAGGGTGCACCTGTGTCCTGTGCCTTGACTTCTCCACTTCCTCCACAGTCACCCAACTCAACCTCCACTACCTGCTACATCACACTAAACCAGACACCCTTACGTGGTACAAGTCAAAATTTCAAGAAACAGCTGTAAAACCACCCAGAGCAACCCTACAACGCAGAGCTGGGGCAGCCAAGATCAGCAGCATTGGAGAAATTTGCTTCTGTTTAGCCCAACAAGGGCCAAGGAGTCACAGTTTTGTTTCAACCCAGTGACTTACCACAAAAAACAGGCTGCTAAAAGCTCTATGTTCTGCAAACTTGATCAGCTCTACAGGATTAAACTTCCTGCATTTCCAAAGACAAGCATGGCAAGATGGCCGTTCAGGAAGAGTTTGCCAAAAGGTATTTTAGGGCCATTTCCTAAATTTGCTCATTCATAGTTTTATTATTTCTTTTGGCTTTTGAATTTGGGGTTGTTTTGTTTTTTAATTAACCATTCAAGAAACAGGGCTAGCAAAAAACCTTAATTTTAGGCTAAAAAAACCCCCAAACAATAACTGAAGTTCCTGTAGCAAGAAGTTAAAAAGAGGCATTCATTGTGTTCTGCACTGGGAGTTTTATTGATGGTTAAAGATGATGTTCAGTTCAGCAGAGCTGAGGAAACATAATATTCATAAAAGAAAACAGATTCAAGCTAAGAAAACAAAGACCATGAATTTGCACCTATCATCATAAATAGGTTTAACTGAGGTAGTTCAAGCATAGAAGAGGGGGAAGAGATTTTTAGAAGGAAACAAGAAATCTTGATTCTTAGTGGATTTACACAGAGTCTCGTGCCTGGTTGGACCATATCAGAAGGGGAAGATGAGAAATTCAGAAAAGAGGAAAGAAACACAGATCTAAGAAATAAAGATCTTGTTTTTATTATGGGATTATTTCTCTGAAAGAGTGGTCCAAGGGTAATAGAAGAGCAGTTTAGAAGCAAGTCTTTTTCAGAGCAGAAGGAGTTTATACTTTTCCCTGCTGGACCATGAAAGATTCATGTATAGCGCAGAGTTGAGCTCTCAGCTTGTGGCAGATCTTAACTCCAAAAGGGAGGATTTGCAGGAAACTGCCCACCAGCCTTTTAGAGACCTCAGCACACAGGGCAGCTCCTGCTCGCTGCAGATGTGCTGCTGGTAGATGCAACAAACTGGGGGATTTAGTGTTGAACTACCCTTGAGAACAATGTGACTCCTTCAGCCTGACCACAAAAATTAATGTCTAGTAAATGTACCTTCAACCCACTTCAAACACACTGTGCTGCCCATGTCGGTGCAGGTTGCAATAATAAATCCCATGGGTCTTCCCACCATCCACCCACAAGTGTGGGTTAGGAGGAAACACAAGGCTAGGGACCAAAACAAACCCCCAGGGTCTGGGTCCCCAGGGCATCTGCCCTGCTGCAGTTCACCTTGGGGAACAAGAGAAAGGTGGATAGGCCATGACAAGTCAGGGGAGAACCAAAGAGCTTCACTGATTCATGCAGCTGTTGCCAGAGAAAAGACCGGCAGAGAGCTGGGGTTACGGGCTGAGAATGAAACTGTCTGCTTAGAGGAACAGAATCCAGCCAGAAAGAATTTAAGAGAAAAGATAATTATAGGAGCATTTGGATGGATCTTAATTTACTCTTTAAAATAGCTTCCATGGATGGTACCTTGAACTGAAGTCGGGGAAGGATGAGTCATTGTGCTTTAATACCTCCATTAGCCTGTCCAAATGGATGTACTGGAAACCCAGAGCCGAGTTTTGCTCTCCAGTAAATCTGAATGTGCATTATTTTGGCAAAAGAGCACATTTTATTTCACAAGTTAAAAAAAAAATCACTTCTTTTGAAACCAGAAAATAATAAAGTGAACAAGAAGTACACAAGCAGCATGATGCTCATTTATTTTTTTATATAGCCCAGAAGGAACGTAATTTGAAATGTGAACTTTGGCAATTCATCACACAGTCTTTCAGACTAAAGAATTTTCAAAGAAGAAACTAAAATGAACAAGACGTTTAACATTGAGAAGTGCCTACCACAAACACCAGAACTATCAAATATAAGGAAATTTGCCTTAAATGCACCAAGCTCAACTCATCTCTGGCACAACTCTCCCGACTTTGAGGCAAATCTGGTCTGCTGTTCTGAACATACCTGTGGAATAGTATTTATATCATCACATCCTAAAATCAACAGATTTATACAGAAGACGATTTTTAACAAAAATACTTAAAGACTGCAGGTGACAGCAATTTAAACTTGTTGGATAGGTCACAGCTACCCAAAACTTGCACAAGAATTGATGTGACTGCTGCATTCATCACTACTCTATTGGATAACAGAGGAGTTGTAGTAAATATCTACACATGGGACCTATTTCTGAGCCTGCTTTTGCTTACACAGCAACTTCTTGTACAGAAATAGAGGTTTCATATCAGTGATTTTCACCAGGGACAACTGGGGTCATCCTGGACAAAGCGTCCCCTGGGCCAGGAGAGCACCAGGAGCATCCCAAGCCAGAGCTCCTCCAGACAGGATAAAATGTGGCAAACCATAGCATAAATCTGTTTTATGCTACCACTGACAGAGAAATAGAGGTTTTTCCATAGGATACATTGAAGGAACCAGCAAGCCCATTCACTGCTTCCACTTAAAATTAATAGGCAACCTTGCCCTCTCTTATCTAGGCAGCAATTACTTCCTAATACGGGCAGGGAAGTCATGCCAATTTTGCCCTCTGGGCCTCACAAAGCACACAGCCTAATTCACATTATCCAGGAGCAGCCAAGCCAAAAATTTTTTAGAGGCAGAGATATTCTTATATCTGCTCCAATTAAGCAATTTCCTGTGGTATTTACTGAGTGGCTACAGTCTGCCAGCATGCCTGGCAGCCAGGCCCCTCCCAGTCCCCCAACTTTCTCAAGGTGTCTTTTATTATTATTATTACTATTATTAATGGGGGTTTAGTGGCTAACAGTGATGCCCAAACAGCTGAGAAGTCTGGACAAGAAAGCACAACCTGACTGTTGCCAGAGTTATTCCTGCTGCTGGCTCTGCAGAAGTCTAATGGAATGCTACACTCATCCGCCCCAGTAGGAAAAAACAAATTAAGAGTAAAAAAAAAATTGAATTTTTTTTTTTTTTAATCACCAATAGAAGTAACCTGTTAAAAAACAATGAGAATCAGTGTCAGACTTATGTCAAGCAAACAAACTCCTATTTCTCCTGTTATTTGCCAAGTGTATCAATCCCAACTAAGCTTTCTGGACTCCTGCAATCACCAACCCAACTTATTTCACACCTTATCCATCATTTCTCTGCAAATTCTGAATATAGCCATACCCTTGCTTGTTGGCTGAGGTGGTAATATTTTACTCCGATATCACCTTCTGGAAAACTAAGAAAAAAAAGAGGCAGAAGTGACTTGAAACCTTCATGTTTTACAAATTTCTGACATTTTAGGTTCTTATTTCTGTTAAAAATTAGGGGGGCTTTGCTTTGCTACTGTAAGGTGTAGACATGGACATCTAGTGAGGACTAAATTTCTTCTGCAATTAAACAAAGCAGCTGAGAGGGTTAATTAAACATTACAGCACTCAAACTGCCAAGCATGCAGCAATTGTTAGGGAGGAAACAAACAGATATCCCAAGATAAGCACAAATTGGATTGAATTAAATTTAAGTCAGGCTAGACTTACTTGGTGACAAGCTCTGCAAGGGGACTGAATTCATAAATGCCTCAAGAAGATGAGAAAATTTGAGCCGAGCTTGCAAGATAGCTCCAGTGGACTGATTTTCACCACCACAAATTATCATAATTTTCTCCTGTTTCTCTACAAAACATCTATTTTCTTTCTCTTTCAGAGACCAACATCATCACTGTAGCCAGTGTGATTATACACTCCAGTTTGCTGCCAAAAGTGGTACAGAGGAAAGAAACCCTTCAGATAAGATCTTATTTTTTATATCCTAACAGAAAAAAAGCAATAGCATTTTCTCCACATTAAGTGGTCTTGAAGATGGGATTTGAGCTGCTCTGGAAGCATTTATATAATTGAATTATAATTTGCTTCATTTAGGCTTGTGGTCTCTTGTGCACTGTGTCCAGCACACAAATCAGGCATTTTGTACAATTCAATTACAGATATACCCAGGAACCTTTTAATATCATATTAGGTTTCATAATTGATTCCTGCTGTCAGCATTCAGTCTCTGGATTTGGTGAGTCCCCTCAAAATGTATGCAAAGTCTAATGGTGAGTTATTTCACATGTTTATAAGTTAAAAAAAAAAGATATAATTAAGTGTAATATATAGGTTAAGGTAGATTCTAGGGATCAGATCACAATTACAAAAATGGGCGTAAGTCTCTCCATGTGTGCAGAGTGGGAATATTCAACAGAGCAGCAATAATTTGTACTTGTGACAATTTGTAGTTGTGCCTCTTTCCTTGATACTTAGGCTCTGAATTTTCCTTGGAAAAAGAATGTATACACACTATTGAGAGCTGTAAGGCAAAATGTAGAGTGTAATTGGTCCTGTCCTACTAGAAAACAGAGTATTTGTATTTTTAGAAACTGGAAAAAACTCACAGTAGTACATCTGCTAAACAAACATGTTAAAACTCTTGCCTAACGTAATGGAAAATGTCATGCTCTGCTGATAGAGCAGCATAGGCAACAACTCCTTTAAAAACTAAAACCAGGTGTTACCACTCTGGATTTTAGGAAGACTAAGTCCTTCCCACATTAGTTTACAGAATCTGAGTGAATCATAAGAGTTTTTCCAGAGAAGCCCCATTTCCTCTCTGTTCTTTGGTCTGATCAGGCAGCATGGAAGAGCTCACTTCCCACAGAAGCTTGTTCCCTTCCAAAACCACCTGAAAATCAGAGATTGTGTTAATGAAAATGTTTTTATACAATTAGAAAAGCTTCAACAACCAAAAGCAAGGCCAGGGTTTTGAATTACCTACCAATTCTTCCGTGGAATTTGCTGATGTGTAGGTTTTTGCAGAAATCTTACCTTCCTACAAAAAAACCTTCTTCTAAAAAAGATTATTTTAAACTGATTAAAATATCCTAAGTGCATACCAAAACATGGGACTAGTTTAGCAGTACCAAAGCTTCCCAGGACTGTTCTCCTTTTCTTCAGGTTACAGATTCAGCAGAGCAGATCCAATTTTGCTCATAATTATACCTTATACATCATAATTAAGACTGGAAAAGTCCTCTAACATCACAGAGTCCAACCATTAACCCAGCACTGCCAGATGCACCACTAAACCATGTCCCCATGTGCCACATTTACATGTCTTTTGAACACCTCCAGAAATGGGGACTCCACCATTCCCTGGGCATGACAACCCTTTCAGTGAAGAAATGTTTCCTAGTATCCAGTCTAAACATCCCCTGGAACAACTTGAGGCCGTTTCCTCTCATCTCACTCCAGCACCTCAGTGCGTTTTTTGCAGCAACGAGCCCAAAAATGAACACAGGATTTGAGGTGTGGCCTAATCTGCAAAAAATTCACAGGTCTTGAAAGAGTCACATTGGGTTTATGATTCTGTAAATCCCAGCAATATTGCATTAAACCAAACCTGAGCAGCCCTGGGGTCAGTGTTCTGTCCCACCTCTGCCAAGGCACTCCAGCCCACCTGTATCAGTTGCCCTCTTTCCACAAGCAGAAAACCTGGAGAAATTTCTCCCTCTCTGCTTATTCCCTCATCTTAATCTCCTGCAAAAATGCAAACTTTTGAATAATAAATTTCCTGATTTGTAGAAAGTGGTGACCATTACGCACTGCCCTACCCCAGTGACACAAGGCACTAACCTTTCCTCTAGAAACAGACTGAGAAACCAAGCTGGTGCTGTGGGGAAAACAGGCAGAGACACAGAACACGGGGTCTGACAAAAGCAGAGGCTTCCATACAGCACCTATCCACTCCAAAGCCCAAATTTAGTAGAATGACTGGTACTCCTTACCCAATTTGTTTTGTGTAATTGGTTCACGTGTGCAGTTTCATGAAGCAGCATCCAGTTTTTCCCTGAAGGCTCTTTTAAAAACAAGCCAGTGAGAAGGAAACCTCTGAACAGCTACCTAAAGTGAACCTCCAGAGTTACCACAAGGACCAGACTAAGTTTTTCCCCTGTATACTGGGGTGGGACCATAGAAGACAAAAGCTTTCCACCTTCCACACCATGTGTTGTGTGTTTAAAATAAAAAAGTAGTCTGTGTTTTCAACACATGAAATTCATAATCAGACCACATGAAACAATTATAATTGCTCCTTCAGCCTAAACACACTTAAACAATGCTTTTCACAAGAGAATTAAACTGCTGTGGTTTATCACAATATAAAACCCAGTAGCTCTGGTGGGGGTCCACAGACCTGCAGCAGTTTGTGATATGCAAAAAAGAGGGGGAAAAAAGCCCCTCCTGCATCAGGGGCTGAACAGCTGGATGAGTGCAACCTAATGGGTGACCTTGTGTTCTCCCACAGGCATTTGAGGATGTCCAAACACAAACGATGGATTTTACAAGGCAGACTGCTAAATGTCACATCCTTCGACAGCAAGGCTTAGCCTGACAAACCAATACCCCGACCCAGGGAGGCACAGGGTGGGGCTGGCTGGAGGAGCCACATCCACTGTGGATATATTGGTTTGCATTGCTCAATAGAGAGGGGAGTGGATTGAAAGCAGCACTATCCCCTCTCTGCCAGGGCTGGCACGGCTGCAGATGGGGGCTGGACCCAGCTTTGGGCCCCAATTCAAGGGGGATGTTGATCAAGCCCTCCTGCAAGGGAGCCTGTACAAGAGCCCTTCATCAACCCCTTCCCACCGATGTTCCTATGATTCAAAGCTCTAAGGAAGAAACAATAGCAGTTCAAAGAGTAAGCCAGGATTTTTCCTGGGGTGACAAAACTATTCTGCAGTTTTCTTAACAGCCTCATTTAATTCAGGCCTGTAGCAAGCGTGTGGCCTGTGCCCTGGCAGAGGGGCGGGCCTGCTCCGCGATTTTATTGCCGTAAAGTGATTGTTCACTTTTGAAGTGTTTTTTGTCACTGTAATTACAACTACCAGGGCTTTAACCAAACCAATAAAAGAATATTTAACAGCACTTTGGGGATGCTCATCGCTCTGCCCAAGTGTGACAATCTGGATGGTGCAGCTGTTACCACAACACTGCAGTTCACACTGCTGCAATCTCATTCAGGATGGTCTCCTGTGGCTTATTTTGGAGAACTTATTCTAAATATTGATTTTGCCAAGCCAGAATGGGATGATTTCGACACCTGTATGTCTTGATTAGAACTGGACCTACTGAGTTGTTCATATCAGCAAGGCTTTCTCCATTATCCCTCAGTTTTACGGAAGTGCATGAAGAGGAGATACTTAAAGCTTTTCTGAGTGTTTTGACTCCATTTCAGAGTTATGGATCAAGAAGAAAAAGTGATTCAGCTCCCAGTCCCCCAAGACTGAGAAGCCAAGTTAGGTCCTTCCAACAGGGTGGGAAAACAAAACCCTGCTAATGGTACATGAGCCCAAGAAAATTAAAAATGAAATTTAAAAAAAAAAAATCCATCCTTCACTTACCTAATTTCATTTATTCTTAAGAAAATGCTTCTTTAAAAAATTCAGATTACTCAAATACACCTGCTTTCACTTTAATTTATGTGAAGTGGGTCTTACATCACAGGGCAGGGGTTCAGCAAGCCGCCCCAAGTAGATGTGAGAGTCACATTGCTATGCTTCCTCAAATAAAAAGGTGAGGCAAATTTTTTTTCCCAAAATACATGTAAAATAGAATATAAAACTGCAAGAGACAGAGCCAGAAGCATGTATTTTGTGCATCTTGTTGATTTCTAAATCTTGCAATCACAACAGCACAACTTTCTCCATGGTTGACAACTTCCCTCACTAGAACGGAGATGGACCGAGACTGAAGTAACATCAGAATTCACTGTGCTTTAAAAATCCATTTTTCACTCAGTCCCACTTGCAGCACCATTATTTCTTTCTAGACATTGGGCTAAAACTGAGCTTTTGGAATGGATTTCAACATCACAGATTTGATGTACATAGTGAGAAACAAAGAAAAAGCCAGCCAGGAGATGGGCCAGGGCAGCAGGAGATGCCCAGCAGCCTGTGCTGGGGAGAGACAGCCAAGCACTGCAGCACACACTTCTAAATGAGACCCAGATGGATTTCCTTCTCTATTATCCACACAGGCCGAGAGGATGGGCCAGGCTGTCAGAGAACAAGTACACTTAAACATCTTGCTCCTACACACAATTACACTGAGAACTGAAGTGTACATGCTCAGGACAGACAGGAGTGAAACACCCACACGTGCATCTGACAGATCCCATTATCCTCTTCCGCCGTTTATGTCAGAAATGGCTTTGTCAAGTGCTTTCCATATTGCTGTGTCACACAACCAAAAATGTCAGGAACTATTAGTCACACTTTTTTTTTTACCTGCCTCAGTAACAGTCAGGTGAGTTACAAGCCCTCAGGGCACTTCATTTCCAGGCTGTGGATAATAATAGTCCTTAATTGAGGTTTCTGGGTGCTACATAGATATCACTAGATGTGCAAGAACCAAAGAAGAAATAACAATGCCTACCTTGCCTCTCCCAAAACATACACCCACACTCTACAGAAAAATGCCAGAGCTTCAAGATGATTCACTTCAGTTACTGATCTCACCAAAAGCTTCAGTAACAGTTTACTCTATTGTCTTTTTCTTCAGATTCAGAAATACCCCTTGAGCTCTGAGTGCTTCTGCATTTCTACATTCAGACACAGCAGTCCAGCCCATCAAACTGAGACCAAGAAGTTTGCAGAG
The DNA here is from genome assembly GCA_013398055.1 of Ifrita kowaldi. Classification (NCBI taxonomy): domain Eukaryota; kingdom Metazoa; phylum Chordata; class Aves; order Passeriformes; family Cinclosomatidae; genus Ifrita; species Ifrita kowaldi. The sequence continues at coordinate 922,135 of VZRS01012379.1, forward strand.
GAATCATTCCATGGGACTTATTCATATTTTCCCTTTATTCCTTCCCTCCATAGCTGAGATTTGAGTGCCTCATGAACTATCTTGGGATATCCCCCATGCTCTCTAACCTCCAATACCATGGACAGCTTTTGCTGAGCACTCTCATGTTAATGTATCACACAGCCAAGGAAAAAATGTGTCTGGAAAATTTCTCACTGGAAGTGAACCATGCACAGGCACGGATGTGCTCTGCAAATGGGAGCCAGTTGGTACCATACTGCAAATCTGTGCAGTGCTCATCATAAAAGAGGGTCATTCCAGAGGAAATGGACCTGTGATTTTATCCATGTTTAACAGCTCATCTGGATATTTTCCTATCAAGAAAAGGGTACTGCTCAGGAAATATCTTCCCCTGCTAAAGATTATGAATGTTTTCTGTTCAACAACATTAGAGACAGGAGGAAAAAAAAAAGAAAAAAAGCTGTAGACAAAGATACGACTGAAATTTTTATATTATTCAAAAGAAGATGCTAATAATTACCTGAAACTGGAAGTAAATCTTGTGATCAAGTCAAAACAAAGCCTAACAACTGATTCAGAAAAATAACTATTGATTTGAAAAAGGGATTTCTTCTCTGGTTTGAGACAGAACTCCAAGGCGGGAGATGGAGGTGGGACATGCACAGAGATAAAAGTCACTGCAGCCTGCCAGAAACTCAGGTAACTGCTGACTGAGTGCAACATACCGAGAGGTCTCTCCCCTAAATGAAGACCCCAGTGTGGTATCTGCTGCTTGCAAGTAAGACAAAGACTCCCAAAGTGCTTCATCTTAGCCCAGTCCCCAAGGCATTCACACACCGAGTGGGAGAATTCTGACATTCATATTCACTGATTATCCACGTTCAAACATGTTTTTGCAAGGCAGGCTAACCCAACTCAGGCATCACATTTCTGGTGTAGATGATGATGATCTTGGGTTTCAGAGCAGCCAAATCAGCATCACTTGTCAGGGCCATCAAAAAAACCTTGAAGAATAACCACACAAATCAAAGTCAAATACTTTTGACAAAGAACAGATTTTTAGGTTTTAATCTACATAAAGATCTGATCTTTCCATTCACATGGATGCCTGCTAATTGCACTGCCAAAAAAGCTATAAACCTGTTAATGAGCAGCCAACTACACATATTAGAAATAAAGTCGTCCTATTTTCTAAATTAACTGTTCCTAAAACGAACCACAGAGATAACTGCCTAAAAAACCCCAAAAAAATCCAAAAAACAAACCTGGCCAGAGGTTATAAAAAAAAGAAGCTGATTCTGTATCATGTTGGTTTTTCCACGTATAACTCAATTAGCATGAAAACCTGTATGAAAACCACGTCCTGATGTTTGTTGGCTGCAAGGGCATAAAATCACTTATGTAGACCCCAAGCTGCTCTGGCCAGCAGAACTGTCTGTCATTTATTTCCCAAGTGCATGGCATTCTGGCAGAGCACAGGTTAGGGGGTTTTAAGACATCTGATTTACTTCAAGGGTACCCTGACGAGTCAACCTACCATGAAAACACATCCACATTTCATAGAGGTCATTCTAAAGTAACATCTGCTGTCCATTCAGTCTGAAAAGTCACAACTAATCACCATAAACAGTTACTTAAACAATCTGCTCTTCAGTAAGAATTATTCAAAAGGAGTAGCCCCTTTTCAGGCATAAAATAATTTTGTTATTCATCTCTTAATTGCAGAAATATAGGGAGAAAAAGGACTTTGGCTGGAGAATTATACTGGTCCCATCAATACAATCATGGCAAAGTCCCTCCAGGACTTCCATCGCTTAACACTTGAAAAATTTCAGTTCAGGTGGGCAAGTTCAAGGCATAGGAGGGTGCGATGGTGAGACTTCCCCACCTCCTCTTCCAATTCACCCAGGGAGGAGGAGGAGACATTTGAAGGCTAGATAAGTCACTTGCTTTTCAAATTTGCAATAGCCGACCACTGCAGGACAGAAGGAACAGTTATTTACCACAGTGAAACCTTCCTGGTGATCAAAGGCGCTTTCATGCATTTAAAACAACTCCACCTGCTTTGCAGCCGAACGTGTGAAAGCTCCTCAAGGGGCTCCGGGAGCGAGGTGTTAACTCCTGGCAGGAGTTCTGCTGTGCTGAGCGGGTTCTCAGTCCCACCCGCAGGTCCCCAGCAGCACCGTGTGTGCAGGGACAGGCAGATGCACGCCCGACCTTCGGCTGCAGCCCCACATCAGCATCCCTTCCATCCAGAAGTTCAGGGCTGTGGTCTGTCCCAACAGGTAAAGGGCCTGCATTGTCACCCATTTCATTTCCAAATTCCCTCTCTAGTTCTGCACTTCCTAAGGAAAAGGAGCAGGGGGCTGGGGAAATAAGAGCTGTGATAATGTGAACAGGGATGTTTTCAGGCTGAAACTATTCAGGGCATTTAGAGTTTTCCAAACAACCCCAAGCCTTTTTCGAACTGATTTTCCTCATGGTTAAGCAACAGACACACACATTAATTAAAGCACTCATTTAACTCAGGTCAGAATTGCTTGAAGGCCTTCTGGTGCTCACAGGAAAGAGAAAACTGGAAACCTCCTCAGCAGAGGAATTCTTCAGTCACTGGATTTCTCACTACCTGTTGCTTCCTGGGGATAACTGCTCATGGACAGTCTGAGATTTGCACATCTTGGCTCATTTCTGCAGGCCAGGTGACTGCTTTTTCCTTCAGCCTCGGTGGCTCAGGAGATTGTCATGGCAGAGATCCTAACTCAGCAAACTCCTCCTGGCCATAGCCCTTGCCGTGCCCTCCCAAAGCCCAGCACGCACACAGCTCACCCAGGGCTCCGGACCTGAGCATGCAGATGTTGAAGAACATTTGCTCTCCTCCCCCCTGGTTACAAATACCAACACATATCAGTTGCTAAAACAGCCCAGTCTGAAATATTTTGGACTATTTTGTAGTAACACACAGTACACCTGGATGCCAGCCCATTGCATTTACAGGGCATTACCCAAAAAAGAAAAGAGGCTGGTATAGAAGCAAGGCCTGCTTGCTGAGTTTATCTCGCTACTGAAATACTCTTCTTGTGCACCGACCCAGGTGTGGATTCGCTCCCATTTTTGAAACAGCCTGACTTAAGCAGCACTGTCTTGAGAGAGGAAAAAAGCACATATTTCTTATTTTTTTAATATGACACAAATATGCTCACACATGTGCATTATACATTATATACACCCCATCCACAGGCAATTCTATGCAGGGAGTTATGAGAGAAAGTATCTCTATGCATCTTAAAGACAGAGAAATTAGTCCAGGCTATGAAGTGCTGTAACAGAGAAGGTATTTACAGCACAAATGCTCATGGTATCTACAAACATCAGTGTTAAAACTCAGTCTGGCACGACTGTTTATGTTCAAATGCACAATAAACAATTGGTTTTACAAATTTTAGGTATGTGAAAACACATTAATATGTCTGCCAGAAAGATTCCAGGGACAGCCATAAACACTGTGGACACGATAAACTCAATTAGTTCAGTAAACAAGTCACTGATATAGTCACTTAGGAAATGTTCAGTGGCACGTTATCAGGGTTTGAGTCACATATCCTCCATTAACAAACAGATGTTTTTGCATGTAAAGATTCGCACCCTCCTCTTTAACCCCACAGCTACCCGGAATTCCTCTGCAACAAATCCCATGCTCTTGGGACAACTTAATTATTAAGCCTGTGGAGCAGAGACAGCCCAGAGCCAGCTCAGTAAGCTGAACTTCACAGGAACATTCATTTAAATCGTTATTTCCAATCCCTGCTCCCAGCAGGATCCCTGCCTTTGGCTCTCCACCGCAGGCGTCAGCTGCCCGTCCGACTGCCAGGGCTCCTGGCTGAGGGTGAGCAGCCACTGCTGCTGTGCCCACAGCCCCCAGGAGCCAGGCATTATTCAGCTCCACTAAACTTGTTGAACTGGAGGAAAGATCCGATCATGCCCAAATCTACTGTCTGGTCTGGCTTTTTCCAAGAGTTACACTCCAGGCACTGCTGCCACATGGAAGATGCACCACAATTTGCTATTGCTGCTTTCAATAATCACAGTAGAACTGTGGGAGCATAAAACTTAGGTAAATACATCCTAATTCTGCCAGGTTTTAAAATCACCTCAGTGAATTTAATATTTTTTTAAAATTTTAAAAAGCAACACTGCTGATGAATTTCTCAGCAGAGCATCCTCTCTGGAGACCAGAGCAGGAGCTGCACGAGAGGCTTTGCGAGGTTTCTTGTGCTGGTGGTGCAGGAGGTTGGGCATCCCTGCTCCAGTGAAACAGAATCCACATGAACAGAGCCAAAGTACACACTCTCCAAGACACAAGTCAGCACCAATATAAAAATCTCTCCTTTTTTGTAAACACCAGAATGGAATTTTATTAGGCCTAAACTACCTGTGTGAAATCCAACCATCAGGAAGCAGAATTTAATCCTCTCTTCCCAGCAAATGTAATAGTTGATATTTTCCTTGGCAGTCAGGTCTGTTTCAGAAACACATTAGGAAAACCACAGCTGGATAGAGGTGGAAAGCTGCATTTTCAGGGCAGATTCTCTGCAGCAAGGATGAAGTATGTTTTATCAAAATGGAAAAACTTAGGCCATCTTCTGCTTTTCAAGAAATTAAAAGCTTGATACAACAACAACTTTAGATGTAATCATCCAGGAATCATTATGCTGATTCACAAGTAGCCTTGGAAATTCAGAACTGGGAAGGTAAATGTTCTCCTGCTCCCAAAACATGGGTCCCTCATACAGGCACCACCACACACTGACACTCAGTGCATCTCAGATTCCCAAATCCCGATTTACCAGAGGATGACTCACCAAGTTAATTAATTCTAACTAAAGCAAGCTTGCATCTTCCCAGCTGAAGTCAACATTAAATTCAGTTTAAAGCATCCCAGCACTTCCCCACTCGGGGTGGTGCTTTCTGAGGACATTTGTGCCCCTCCCCACAGCCACACACCTTCGGCCCAGGGAAAAAGGGAAATTGTATCCAAACTGGTAAAGAAATCACTTCTTCCCTGAAAAAATAAACCCACTCAATCCAGCATAGGCACACACGAAGTTGTAAGAGTCTCACAGCAAGGGAGATGGGTTTGTGCACACACAGCCAGAGCCCGATGTCACCCAGGGCAGTTTCAGAGCTGCTTTTTTTTTTTGGCCTTGCTCAAGGCATACAATGAACATAACAAATTAAAAAAAAAGAACAGAAATATTTTTACTCCCTGGTTTAGACACTGGCTGCTAAAATGCATGCTTGTCTCAGTTCAGGGCATGGAAAGTTTGATTTTAACAGGAATTAATCTGTTTACCACAGACTGTATTAATTAGAGTTTATTGCAGAACTGTATTCTGTGCTAGAAAAACACCACCACACATTTATCAAATTTTAACCATGATTATTGTGTTTTATTGTTTCATAAACTTTCAAAATGTCATGTCATGATCTATTTCATCTCAGACTTTCCTTTCCATCTAGAAACCATTACATATGCTCCAAGGAGAAGCCAACCCAGCTGCATATGTATGTACTGCAGGATCCTGTTTGCAATGAAAATTATCTGCAATTGATTCTCATGGAGACCAATCTTCACAGGCATTCTGCGAAGCCAGAGCTAAATAACAAACAGGGTTTGTAAAAACCATACGTTTTCCTGCAGGCAAAAAGAAAAAAAAAAGGGTGGGGGGAAATACAATTAGTGTACTAACAGCAATTCCAAGCTAATGAAATTCTGAGACATCAGCAAAGCTCCAGAGATGCCTTGCTGTAATTTCAGATGTTGGACCTTTGTGGAAGAGCCCAGCAGCCACAAAAAACCCACCAAATCTTAGAAAAATATTTCACTGGCATCAAAGGCAAACCACATGGTATAGAGCAGAGACATACAAGCCAAAGGGCACTGCTGGTGCTTCTGCCTCCATAAATAGCACTGCTGGTCCAAGTGCCCTCAAAGGGATGTGATGAGCTCCAGTGTGCCTGAGAACCATCATGAGCAGGCTGGCCATGCCACTGGAGATCTGACAACTCAGATTGACTCCTGTTGTCTCTTCCCTGCTACAGCAGCACTGTACTCCCAGCAACGTTTCTTTGCTTCAGTAATTGAGCCCTCACGAGCTCCAGACCCCCTCACCTACAGCAGTGGCCATGTGTGCACCAATCCTCCCTGCCAGTTTATTCCAGCATGCACATTCTCACACGGGAATTTAATTTACAGCCCCTCTGTGCTCACCCATCCTTCTTCTGCAGGCTCAATTAATTCATCAGTTCAAACTCTGTGTGATAAGGGGAAGATGTCTGGGTGAAGTTTGGACCCTCTTTGAGCCCAGCTGTAAGGGTTCCATGGTCTCTGTCTTTCTGTAATGGTTTTCCACTGGGACAGGGGAGATACTTGGACAACAAAGGCTCAGTCTGTGGACGCCTACAATTCCCCCAGGAGCCACTGAACTGATCTGACCCAGCACTTAAAAGGCATCACACTCCAGGCAAAGTCTTGTTGGGCTCAGCCCAACACAAGCTTCCCCTCAGGAGACAGGGAAGGCCATCCCCACACTCCTGGAATCACAACTGAGCTGATATTAACGAGCATTTTGGGGGTGGAGGCAGGCTCTGCTTTTACCCCAGCACCCAGGAGTGGGTACAAGAGGTGCAAAGGGAGAGGGCTGACCTCACGTGAGCAGAGGAAGGCTGGGAGATGCAGGTTATGGGTGCTGGGCTGACACAGCTGCCTCTGCCAGCACCACAGCCCTCCCCTGCTCTGCACACCAAGTTATTGACCACTGACCCCAAAGGTGTCACGGATCAGCCAATAAGTGGCTGTCAGATGTGACCATCTGCCCCTCCATCCCACCAGGGTCAGGGACACTGTCTCAAATTCTTCAATGCCAAAAGGATCCAGCACAGAAACTGGCAAAACCAATCCATGCATTGCATTAAAACTCCATTTTCATCACCCAAAGCAGAGGCCTCTGGCAGGGGAGGGCCTCACCATGCACACACAGGGTCAGGACACTGCTTCAAAGGAAGAAGTAGCCACAGGAGCTCCCTCCACCTCCCCAGACAGGCTCCAGACACAAGAAGAAGAGCTCTGGGGCTGTACTGGCCCCTCTCAAGGAGCTTGTCCATTACAGCAGACAGACTGAAAAGAATCCCCAATCCCTACATAATTGATTTTATGCATATTCTGTAGATTTTATGCATATTTCCTATCTTTCCTGGCAGCAGAGTGGATACAAAGGAATCAGGTACATTATTACATGCTAAACAGATGGAAAAAGTCTGTCCCCTGCAAGAAAGTACCACTGACTAAAATTCAAAGCAGCAGGGCTAAACCCATAACATCTAGGCCAATATTGAGCACCAATGACTGGATCTCTGCCTCCCTCTGATCTTAAAAAAACCCAAACAAATGTCAAAAACTTTCTATTTCCTCAGCACCAAATATACTACTTCATGTTCAAGAAGTGCCTTCATCACATCTTCACAGCATCACTCGCAATACTTTTATCCTGCTTTTTATAAAGCCTGGAGAGGTCAATATTACCTGATAAATTCTGAAACAATAGGGTTTACAAGTGCAAGAAACAGTTTTTTTCTCCCTTTTCAACTCTTCTAGTTGAAGCAGTTTGCTGGGATTTCTGCCAGGACCTGGTGGAAAGCTTTCACATCTGCACTGTACAATTAAAATGTCAAAGCTGGAGATTATTTAGGGTATTAAGAGTAAATCTAAAGAAGAGCCACACATTTTTAAGAGCCATTTGTTACTGAATTATGCCAATACTATCTCCTTGTTCAGTGTGAGCCAATAGTTCATGTACTGTTACAACAATTACCAGGATCTAGCCAGTTTTTAATCTCTTTTAGCCACTTTGCCCCCATCCCACCCCAGATTTCTTCCTCTGCCCCATCTGCAGCAATGCCTCGAGCATCCCTCAGCACAACACACAGTGCCACCAAATCTGTCACCAGCACACACCTTTGGCTTTGCTGGGTGAGAAATTTGGATTCAGGAGGTGAACACCTGCAGAAATTCTGGTGTCTGAGGGTCTGACATGAGCTGAAGAAGTGCATCTGTGTTACTCAGTCTTGGATCACTGGGACTGTGTTTCTTGAACTCCCAGTAACAATTTTAGATCAGGGCTATGGCCACACAAAAGAAACACGTTCAGCTGTTGAGTGCAGCAGGTTCCCACCCACATTTTGCAGATCTGCATTGGAACCTGCAGACTTGCACAAGGACACTGACAGCATCAGGATAATGCACTCAGAGCCAAAGAAAGTGAATACTCAGGAGTGTGGGATTGGGGGAGAGGGCCGTTTTGTGGGTGGTACATTTGGTTTTTTTAAAATAAACAAATCAGTCACAGGGACACCTTAGATCCCAGCAGGCTCATGGTTTCCACAGGCTCTTCTATGAGATACAGAGGAGGTGCAATGTTAGGTCACAGCAGCAGCACCTCTGCTCCAGTGATGTGACTCAGTGACCTTCAAGCCCACAAGAGCAGGCTGGGTTTCTGCAGGACCATTGCTCATTTTGGCTGTGTTTGTATGAAGCAGGAGTAGGGGAGTGATGAACTTAAGCTCAGGAAAAGTTTCCTTATGTCAGTGTTTGAAATAAAACTACATCTTCAAGTAGAATTTTCATCCAGTAACTCTGGGGGAAAAAAAGCCTCAAACAAACATCTATTTCACACACCTCAATTTCTGCCAAATGCAATCAATTTATTTCCTCCTGAAAAGCAAATCATTGCTGTCCCCACACTGGACAGGGACACAGCAGTTGCCCTCCAGCTCCCACAAGGGCAACCAGTGACAGCCAGCACCACTGCAACTTCTTAAAGAGGATTCACAGGCTGCCTTGCCTTTGTGGGCACCACCTCCCAAGCTCTCCAGCACACGTTGCTGTAGTTCAAACAAAAATGAAATAATTTTAAAAGTACACTAATTTCTTACTGATGGGACTTGTTCAATCCAATCCTGTATCTCGTTTTCCCAGTACTTCGCCTCAGGCTGAGTAAATAATCATGAGTTTCACTCAGCCGAAGTGAAGGCCAGATTTGGACAGCAGCATCCTGACCAAGAACTAGAACTAATGGCTTTGCTATTTGATAATGTGAACCAGAGTTAGGAGGAAATAATTTTGGCAGAATTGAGCAGAACTGAAACTGAAAGGTCAATCTATTTAAGGAGTGGTACCACAACTCTACAGAATCTACAGTTAAACCACCTGCAGGAAATAAGATCATCTTCTGGATGATCTGTTTGGAATATTGGGCAAATCAATACATACACGAGCCTAGTAAAAATATCTATGTCCTAATAAAAACCTTTCAATCATAATAAAGAATAAAGAATAAAGAAAGAAAACAACAATAACCAAAATAATACTGACCAACAAAAACTAGAACTAGGACTGACTGCAACCCAAGGATTTAAAGTTACATTCCTTTTAAGAGCTACCTTAAAATTACAACTGTCTTGTTGCACACAGCAGAGAGACCAGGCATTCACTCACAGTGTAGGGTAAATGTAAGCAAGCAGGGGCTGCACTGAAGGCTGTGGGAGGAGGATGGGCTTGATGACTAAATCAATGTCCTTAAGTAACCTGCTGCAACAATTCATGTCTAATTTAATTGTTAAGGCTCTCTCCTGCTCTTTGGTGAGAGGATTCAAGAAAGGGCAGCAGAGCATTTAGCAAGAAAGGATGAGATGGAAGAGAGGCAGGAGCTGAGAGGAGCAGGTTCCCTTTCACACACAGGTAGGTTGTTTGTAATGTTTGAATTACAGCTACAACAATCATCTTTCCCCAAAAATCGTATCTAACCCAATGTGAAAGACATTGATGATGGGGATTTGTCTCCTTTTGTTTTTAATTATTCATATGCAAATCATTTTGGGAGAGGGGAAGACCATGAAGGAAACGACATGTCAAGATACATAAGCTGGTAAGGAAGACAAGCAAACCAAGGAGGGTTCCTCCAAGAATATCTGCAAACAAATAAAGTCAGTTTGCTATTCCAAATTTCAGATGAATTATTCACAGATGAGAGCTGAGGAGTTGCATGTGAACAGAAATTAGAGACTTAAATGATAACACATTAGTGGTGTTCATATGCTAGGCTGATTCCTAAGAAAGATGCAGACAGTGGGTCATGTTAATCACTGATGTGTTTTTACCTGGCTGAGCTGAAAAGAGCAAGTTGTGGCTGCAGCTCTCCAGCTGATCAGAGCAGTGTGTGATGCTTGGCACTGGAAAGCTTCAGTTCAGTCCCATTTTATACCACTTAGGCTCTAAACAGCAATTCAGTGTTGCTTAAAAAAACTTTTTAAGAAGGAAAACAAAGCCAAACCAAACCAGAAAACAACAACGACAACAAAAACAACCCCCTCAAACATCAAGTAAAGTTGCACTCTCTTACATCTGCCAGGAAGGACCCTTCCCCTACAACAGTCCCACAGAGGTGTTCCAAACACAGACTTCCCATTTCCCCTCTCGGAAAACAACAGCCTCGATTAGGACTTGGCTGCACAAACCCGATGAAGCGAAACAAAAACATTTCACAGCCCACAGCATTCCTGGCTCCCCATCAAAATGCTGGCAGCCAGGAGAGGGAAATCAAACCCTCTGGTCCTGGGCTGAGCCTCTGTCCCTTCATCTTCCTTCTTCCAGCTTTTGCACGTCAGGCTACCAGATAAGGACAAATTGCCTGTAACAGGCATTATTACTCAGCATCCCAGGTGCTATCAGGGATGTCCTAACTTGAGTGGAAACAGCTCCAGCAAGTGGCCTTGATGAGAGGGGGTTCCCCCTCTGCCTCCCAGCTGAAGGTCCTATCTCAGCTGGCCCCACTCCTCAGGCTGTTGGTGACTCCTTGGCAAGGGCACAGCCCCAAGCAGCAGAGATGAATGGCTCGAATCCAGGGCCCCATTTCACATTAAGCCAGGCTATTGCTAAATTCTACCAAGCACTGATAAAAGGTCTAAAAGCAGAATTTGGCACCAACCCTATGAAAGCTGGGGCCCATCAGCAGCAACCTCAGCATCCCCCAGCCCCACCAACAGCCACCAGCTCGTGCTTCTCAGAGCAGCAGAACCATCAGGAGCCACTGCCCAGAACAGGGCAAGATGCCTCTTCAAATCAGGGCTTGCTTGGAGGGATTTTGGGGTTCCTCTCCCTTTGCATTCTATAACACCTACCCAAGAAAATGTTTCCTTCATCCATAAAGGTCTGCCTCCACCCTGCCCCAATACAGGCATGCCACAAAAATAAAAAAACAAACGAACACCACAGGGAAAAATGTGCTAAAGACAAGAGTGCAGTCACAGAATTGAGCTAGAAAGACTCCTACAGGCAGAAGCCAATTAGTCCCATCTCTAACCTTCCCCTCTGAATCTTTTCATCTCTAGGAGTCACCTTTTCAGGATTACATCCCAGTATGTCACCTGCTGTTCTCACACAACACCATGCTGGTGTCTCACCAGGGGCAGCAAACAGGCTCAGCCCCTGCTCCCCACCAAGCCTGGACTGCACTGGAATAGCTGCACAGCCTGTGTATAAAAGCAGCACTTTATGCAAGAAAAGCACTAAAAACAACAGCCAGAAAGGCGAGAACCCCTCAGAAGCATCCTGTGGTTTAACATCTTGAAGCTAGGCCACTTCACCCTTCTGCACAGGATTTCTCCTTAAGGTGCACCTTTGTTTGACATTCCCCACATTCACCAGTTACAGCACAGTCAAGCATACATCCAGTTCCAGGGCAGATGAGTTAAAACCAACTTCAAAATAACACACTTGTATCTGTGGTTGGACAAAAAGCCCCCCTAGAGCATTATACCACCTGCTACAACAAAGACTGCACAGAGAGTTCTGCTACAGCCCTGCACCTCCAACAACAAAATTTTAAAGGACTTCTCGAGAGGGCAGCCAGGCTGCCTCAGCAGCCACCCCCAGACAGACCCTACATGAGCATAAATATACACACATCTCTGCTTGTCTGCTTCACTCCAGTACATCTTAATCCCTGCCCTGCAGCTCAAAAGGCAAGGGGATGCTGATATTTTCAGGTCACCTGCACATAGCTCTCATCCCCAGGCTGACCAGTAATCCCAGCTCACACCAGAATAGACACGCACTTCCAAATTGTCTCTTTGCTGCAGCTTGCAGAGAATTGAGAGAGTGAAGGGCACAAGACTCACCTCAGCCACAGAGAGCACAGAGCTACATCCCACCAGGCTGGAGCTCCATCCATGCTGCCAAGACACTCCACAAGGACTCAGTGAACAACAGACCAGTCCCTGAGCCCAGGCTTTATAGAAGGGGAGGAGCCCCACAAACACACCTGTGGTGAGTAGTGCACCAGGAGAAGCAGCTGAGCCCAGTTACCAGGAAGGCACTGGCAGCCCTGATTCTGCCCGGGATGTGTCTGTACGGACAGAGAGCACGAACCAAGCAATGCTCCTCTCAGCAAGAAGAGATGAACAGCCCTATTGACTTTTCTGTTCCCCTCCCTAAGACATTCAGAACAGGGAGAGATGTTCCTGATACCCTTCCTGGCTCCTCAGGCAGCAAGGCAGAGACCAGTTTTGGGGTCATGCCTGGGGGCAGAGAGGATGTTGCTGAGGGAAGAATCTGCCAGGTTCACTGTTATGGTTTCAGCCTCTCAGAGCTGCAGTGCCGTGGACAACCTCCCTCAGGGAACTCAGCAAAGAACAGTTTTTGTAGAATCACAGAATGGTCTGGGCTGGAAGGGACCTTAAAATTCATCTCGCTCCAACCCCCTGCCATGGGCAGGGACACCTCCCACTACCCCAGATGGCTCCAAGCCCTGTCCAACCTCACCTTGAACACTTCCAGGGATGTGGCAGCCACAGCTTCTCTGGGCAACCTGTGCCAGGGCCTCACCAGCCTCTGAGATGAGCTGTCACATCTTAAGTGACACAGCTTCAATGTGTGTGTTCCCTCTGCCTTCATTGCACAGTTTAATACCCAGGGAAAAGGAAACATGTTCAGCATTTGGTGGCAAAGGCCAAACTCCTCAGGGCATCAGTGCGAGGTTTGACATGGCCAGTTTGGTACTGTGGCTCTGCACAGGGGAATTCCTGCCAGCAGTGAATTCACTCTGTCGAGGGGCTGGAATTCAGGGTAGTAATGGAATATAGGCACACAGCAGTGGAACAGCCGTAAGGACCCCCCAGCTACAGCAGGCAAAACTTCCAAAATGAGGTATTAAATCCATTTTAAAGCAATACAGTTCAACAGACTGTTGGGTTCAAGCAACACATAATTACCATCTTAAACCAAACCAGGATGAAGCCACCTAATTTCACCCATTCCCACCAGTGGAATCCCCTGGGCATGAGCTCTCGGCACTGAGCCACCAGTCAGGGCCAGTCTGGAGCAAAGAGGGGCTAAAACCTGCAATCAGCAAAGCCTAGAATAAACCCCAGTAAAAGAGGGTGGGCATTTAGTTACCAAGGAGAAGGAATGTGTTTGGCACTCGCTGGTTTTCATTGCATTTTGCTTTGCCACTTAACAAGCACTAAATATAACGATATATGGGATTATATATGGGAAGGGATATATATATGTATATATATATATAGAGAGAGAGAGAGATGTGTTCATATAAAACTCCTTCCTTATAAACACCACCATAGGGCTGAAGAGGAAGAGGATGTTCCCAGGAAGGGGGTTGGAAATGTCCACTGACCTAATAGGGTGGGAGGGACGGAGAAGGGTGCTTCCAACTTCAGACTCCCTTGTTAACTTAAAAAGAAGTGGGGTTTTGGGTTTTCTTTTCTTGCTTAATCCCAAATCTCCACTTTAACAAAACACAGCCTCCCCTCCTCTGCTGTTTTTCTGTTTTGTTTTGTTTGTGTGTGTGTGTAAAAGCAGCCAAGCCTGGCTTTTATCAAAGGCCTGAATGTGTCTTTGTGTCACTACAACCAAAGGGAACCAAACCAGGGGGGTAGCTGTGCTGCTGCTCCTCCACACAGTGCAGACCTCCTGTGTGTGATCATCTCCAGCACAGCCGCCTGTCCCCGGCACCGGGGCACGGCCGAGCCCGGGGATGCTGCGAGGCACCGATGCACTCTGACCTCATGTCTGTGTGAAGAAATAGTTTCGAGACTGGGAACCTTGTCACTATGAAAAGCAGAGCTCCTTGAAGTCTGGCTTAATTCACATAAAAGCAACCCTCGAGGAGCTCAAATACAGTGCTTTTATCCTTCAAGTCAACTGGTCTGCATAAGATCCCAAGTGGAGTTGAACAGCACTTCTTGGGGAATTTAACCATATCTCTGGAATTGAAATAAAACACATATTATTATTAAAATAATACAGTCCTGATCTACAAAATGGATAGATTAAAAAAAAAATAAAACCAAAAAAAAAAAAAGAGAAAATGCAGCAGAAAAGAAAAGCATGTGCAGTTTCTGGCCAGGTTCAGGTCATCACTGCCTTCCCCCCAAGCTCCCTGCCCAGGATGAGGGATGGGGCAGACCCACACGCAGTGCTCACCCCAGTAGTGAGGTGCCCAAGCTGGACAAGCTGTGGTTTAGGATGAAAAGTTTAGGAGAAAAATTGAAAGAAGCAAATGAACACGAGAAGTCCCTGCACCCACAGCACAGATGAGCAGCCCTGCCCACACCAACAGCAGCCAATCCTCTGGCAACAGCATGCTTCCCATCTAATCCACCTCCAAGAAATAACCAGCAGCCTTCAGGCAAGCTAACAGCAGCTGCCAGTAGCCAAAAAGCCAGGATTTCTTTTAAGAAATGGGAACATACATTCCCAATTCCCTATCAGGGCCCATTTTTGCCATCAGCCATGCCCTCGAGTCCCTCTGGGATGGCGTGTTAGTCTCTTGACAGGGTTTCTGCGCAACACGGTTAAACATATTTAAATGTTTGCACAATAGGGCCCCAGAAGCATCATTATTTGGTAGTAGTTACTGCCAAGGCTTCCCAAAATATGAAGCAGATCATATCAATACCAACTGTTCTCATCCTCCAGACAGATCTGCTGGGGGAAAAGAAAAAAAGAAAAAGAAAAATCTGTTCAGCATCTCCTCCAAGCTCTTCAATCTCTCTGAGCAGTGAAGCAGCACAAACCTGCTCGATCCCCCTGTGCCGAGTGCGCTGGAATAGCACGAACGGGGACAGCTCGGAGACAGCACAAAACGGGGAGAAAACCCAGACAAACTCGAGCCAGAAAGAAACATTTCCAGATGTACTGCACTGACAGATCGCATCTCTACCAGTATTTTTTTAGAAGTCTGACCACAAACACACAGATGGTCGGGAACATCATTGAACCTATTTAAATTTTCTTTGTGAATACTTCTCTCTCCGTCATGTCACCCTTGCTGGGAAGCCACCCAAGAGCCCGGGACATGAAGGATAAAATTTTTATGTGGTGCACAGAATTTAATAGGTCCACCCAGGGGCAAATGGCCTCTATCTGTTGCTCATACAGCCAACATCCAGAGTTATGCCACTGAGAGCCAGAAGCAAAGGAAGAAACGTGGGATATCTTGCAATGTACAGGAACCATCACACATGGGCTGGAGCCAAGTCCACCACTGGAGCTGTCTTGACATAAATGATCCCAGTAAACTTGCACTGAAGGGAACCTTCAGATGAACAAAGTCCCAAAGTCTGTGGCTCTTGCCATACTGTTGCTCAGGTGGGATAAGAAGTAATTTGTGTCGCACACACGGCTTTTCTTGGCCTTCATGTCCTGCCATGATTGCAATCATTGTGAAAAAATAACCCCTCAAGGGCAACCCCCATTCAGCAGAAGCCAAGTTCTCTTAATGCCTTCAATATGTAATTACATAAATAGGCCCAACTTAAAAGTGAGCCAGAAACACGAACAACAGCTTCAAATACAACCAACACGGCCCCACATCCCTGCCCCAACCAAGATTCTGTATGGCGTACAAGATGAATGTGAGGTCTTTCACAAACACATCCCCAACTCAAATTAGTAGGAAAAAAAGTGGATTCCTGCCACCAAATCAGCATTGAAGGCAGTGATGGGCTCTCCAGAGCCCCCTTCTGTCAGTCCTCTGGCTACACTCAATTCCTCCTGCACATGCAGCTTTTTCTCCTTCTTGCCCCACATGGTCACATTTTAAAAAGCAAACAAGCACGTGCAGGGGGGACAGGGGGACATTGGGGACCTGTCATTCCCTGCATTTCCAGCAGCTCTGTGCCCTGCTCCTACACAAGGCCGGGAGCTCGCTCGTCTGCCGCAGGGATGAAACCCAAGACACGCATTGTGCTGTGCAGGCTGCCAGAGCCGGGTGCTCGGGGGCATCTTGGCACCAGCACCTCTTCTGCCACATGATAAAACAGAGACTGATGGTGACAACAAAGAACAGGTGGAGGCTTAATTAGGTCATTAACCACGTGAGTGCATCCTGTAAAGTGGCATTAACCCAAGTGCTCATACCCACCAGACCATGCTGGGGTGGGAAGGCACAGCCTGCAGAGACCATCGCCTCCCCCCGGGCTGGATGCTGGGTGGGGTTACCCTGGAATCATGCTGGGAAGTGACGAGAAGTGTTCCCTCCTGGGTCTGATTTAGAAAAGCAGAAAGAAATCCAGCCTTTTCACAGTCTAGTTTATCATGGCAGGACAGGTGCAACAAAAAGAGACCAGCAACTGAATCTGTCTCCTCGTGCTGCTTCTCCTTGCAGTGTGACACCACAGGGACCTGTCACTCACACTGGTGTACCTTGTGCCAGGCTGTGGTGAGTTCCTTCGATGGTTCCTGCACATCCAGCACCAACTCCAGACAGGTACAGCCACCACATTCATCCCTGCCACCCCACCCAGCACTCCCAGGCCAAGGGCCCCCAGGGGCACCACTGCACCAATGCTGTTTGCAGACTCCTCACAACCATGGACGGATAAACCTGTGGCCAAATTCTTCACGCTGGCTGCTTTTAAAATAGCTGTTCAGTGATTTTCTACAACCAGCTTGGCTTCGTGAAACACGAGGTGCAGGAGTACTCCATCACACAGTGTCAGAACTGCCTCTCCCTTAGCACATGGGGGACAAAGCTGCTGGTGTCACACCACCTTCCCGTGGAGCAAGGTCCGGGTGCTCTGTGTATCAGACCTGATAAATAATTTCACTGCTGATCCAGACAGACAGCTACTGCAATAAAGTAACAGACAGAAGTTTCCTGATCTTTCTCTGCTTTTACATCTGAAATAACACCTGGAGTCTCAAGTATGATCCCAGCTGGTATGATCAGTGCTTGGCTTGTGTTGGTTTGGGTGGTAGTGGAAGGGTAAGCAATCCATGCTTGTGGCTGGTATTTGGATTCACACCCTGGTCTCTGTAATCCAAGCAAGCCACGCTTCTCACTGAGCAACTGTTGCAACATAATTACTTGGTTAAAATCCTGTTAGGACTCTTAGCTACGGCCAACTATGGGTAGCACTCTCCAGTTCACCTTCCTGCCTCCCATGAAAATGTGGTGGTCAAAGCAGGAGCAAATTTGCAATGCGAAGGCACTGCTGTTCAGGGGCTGGAGCTCAGAACACTTTCCTTTAGGGAAACTCTATCTAACAAGTGCTGAAAGGGACTGTCTTTCTCAGAAGTCTATAAAATAACCAAAAGAAGCTATTGATAGATTTGCTCATGTTTTGATCCCAGCTGGCAACTAAGTACCACTCAGCCATTCCCTGCTCCAGCCTTCACTGGAGTGTCAGGAGTGATGGAGTTATATTTGGATCCTTTAAAGGGCACTACACCTACTGCCCCTGCAGCCCTACAGAGTCAAACAAATGACCACCTCTTAGAGCAACAAAACAGGAGCAAACAAACAGCACTGGGTGAAAAGCAGTGTTTCTGGTCATGGAAATCAGGAGGTAACACCAGGTTTAGAGATAGTCTAGGATTTCTCAAGTGGGAAGCCAGGGGAAGAAGCTGGTATACAGCAGAGGGGCTGTATAACGGTTTTTAATCTGCTCTGGCTGCACTGGGTGGGTGCCACGTCATTCACCAACAGGTACCATTAATTAACCTTCCCTCTGGCCTCTTGCAGGGAGTGCCAGCCCAGACAAAGGCTGGACAAATAGCCCCATCTGCCCCAGTTTGGTTTTGGTTGCTGTCACCTACACGCTCCCAGCCACAGGCACAGGTGACGGGGCTTCCTCTGCAGTGTATTTGTGCAATGCAAGTCAGGAAATGTCAGCCTGGAGCTTCTTGTACCAGAGAAATAAGGGGGCTCTTGCTTCAGGAGTACATCAGTGGCAGCCCACTGTCCCAAAATCATTTCTGTGCTAAAACCTGCTTCTATCAACACTGCATGACTGGTAAGCTCAACCTAAAGTCTGCTGGGGTGAGACACTCCCACCCTGTTACACCCAGCGTGGACAGGAGACGACAGCACTACTGACTTGATGAGGAGGCATGGAGGTACAGGAGATACCATGCCAGCACTGTCTATTTCCAATAATCAGCTCTGCACAGCCAAGTCACTGCTCACTTGGGGTGACATTGATCCATCCTTTGAACAAGAAAGAGGAGGAAAACAACTGGAAGGTCACAGGAACTTCCCAGGTGAGTCAGTCCATGAGCACTGAACCAACCTGCTCCAGAGACTCCTCTCTGGAAAGGCAGCACTGAAGGGGTTGGCAGCAAAAAATATCTGTGCCTGGATAAATGACTTCATATGTCGAGACAAAGATAAAGTTACACAGAGCCTCTTGCAGAGGACATGGTCATCAGGTTTATTTTTGTAGTTTTCATTACACTCAAAATAACTTCGGCAGACTTAGAAAAAATAAATTTTCAAAGCCTTCTCCTGTGATGTCACCAGTTTTAATTAATTTTTGCTGAAGTGGTCTAAAGGCAAATGCTGCTGGGATGGGCTGGGTCCTGGTGTACTGCTACAGGCCTCTGTGTTCAAATGCTGGGGCTGCACCAAGCACCACCAGGATAAATCCTGCCTCAGCCTCACTGGAAGATGCCTCCGGCCCATTTCCCTGCGACAGTGGTTTTGAGGCCAGACTGCCTTTTAGCTCATGCTCTGCCTCTGTGTCAGAGGCGCCGGCAGCTCTGGGAATAACACTGGTACCGTGCTATTTCCTGCCTCAGAAAGTCCTGACCACCTCAGTAGGACGCTAAATGTCACTGCTGGCTGACACAGCAGCTGATCTGGGAGGGTGTGGAACAGAGGACGTGCCCTCCCTCACACGCCAGCACACGGGGGAGCTCTGTTTGAGAGCAGTCCCCAAATTCCCAGATTCAAACCTCCCCTTTGCTGCACACCTGGCTGCTGCCTCCTGCTCCCACCACCACCACCACGAGCTCCTCAGCAGGAGTGCAGAGCCTGCCAAAACCGTGAGCAGAGCCCCTTGACACTCCCATTACACACCTGGCTGTTGCCACCACCCCAGCAGCTCCCTCTGGACACACAGCAATCCACAGGACCACCAGAAAACCATTCCTCTTTCCAGGGGGACTTTGGGCTCCTTCCCCGTTGCTGGCTGGCACCCTGCAGCACACAACACGTGGCTGGGAGGAGATGCCAAACCAAGCAAGACTCCACCATTTATTTCCATCTATTGCAATCACTCAAGAAAACAACCCCTGACCTAAAGGTTTCCACCAACAAAGAATCCTGAAGCCAGAGCTTCAAGGTCCCAAGGATGAGGTGGGGCCCCATCACTCTGTGGCAGCTGCTTTCCAGCACCTTCCAGTGAGATGATGGAGGGTGTCTGTGCCCATCCCAGGTAGCTCCTGGGAGAAGGAACTGGCAGCTCCTGCACATGTGGTGTGCAGACACAGTTCCAGATGTCCTTGGGGCCTTCCACAAATATCCAGAAGGGACCAGGGAATGGTCGCCAGGAAGGAGCTGATGGAAGGTAGCCAGCAGCCATTTCTAGGCTCAAAGAGCATTTTTCCAAAAGTTGCTAAGGTCTGCAGATTGGCTTTTTGAAGGGGTAAGATTTGAAAACACGTGAAACAGAAAGTAAGTGCCTGCATTTAAATGGCACCATTTGTCAAAAGTCCTTCCCAGCCAGTTGTTCTTTGTTATTTAGATGCTTTAACACTTGGCTTCTGGCTCGTTTTTTTAAAATCCTGGCACAGCCTTTTTTGCGCAGGAGAGAATTCTGATTGCATTTGTAAGTTTAATACAAAAAAATCCTGTTTATACTAATCCGTAATTCCAATGTCCCAACCTCCCGTGGGCAAGGGCAGATGGAGAAAGCAAACCCTGCTGAAGGGAAATGACTGGCAGGGTACGGACAACTGAGGCAAAGGGGGATTCAGAAGACATTTTACAACTTGAAGATTTTGTAAAGCTCCTTGTCTCACTCTAAATCAAAGAAATTACAGAAAAATACTGAGTTTTCATGGCTTCAATAGGCAGAAAAGGGTATCTTGAGGTGAGTGTAAGGAATACCTCAGAGGTTTAAGCTCAGTAGACGCAAAGCAACTCAGAAAAGCAGATATCACTGCTAATTAAAAAAACCCCAAACTAATACTTGCTTATATTTGATATTTTTCAGTATCTATTGAACTACCCTGAGGGACTCAGGAATATGCCACTACAGGCCCAGATCCTGAAGAGGCTATAACAGAGCTGCTATCACGGGACAGCACAAAACAAAGAGCCGGCATTAGCAGAGCTGGGTGCATCCCATTTGGCCTCCTGGAAAACATCTGCCGTTTGTCAGGACTACAAAGCCAGCAGAGCCCTTTCCCCCTTGATCTCCAGCAATTAGGGAAATTCTGTTGTGCTAATTACCTGGGGAGACAACACGGGGAGAAGGCAGATAGCGAGTGACACTGGAAGGCAGCGTTTACACCAGTAAAAATCAGGCAGATATTTCAAGTCACTGGAAACCACAAAAAGTGCTGCACCAGCCTCCCGGGCAAGCTGGAGAACGCTGATCCCTGTGTATAAAGTTAGGGTAAATATTAAAAGAATAATAATAATTTTAAAAATTTTAATTTATATAAATAATCTAAGCAAGAGAACGTCTGGAGCTGCTGAGTCTGCAGAGGTGGGGAGGGTTAGAAATGCTCGGCTTCCCCGAGTACACATGGTTTGAATTGCCGAGAAATGGAGCAATCCGCCGTCCTGCCGGCTGCAGCACCACTGTGCTCCTGCTGCTGCCAAGCCATTATTGGGAAATATTTGTCACATATTAGCTGGAACATCAGATTACTACACTGAACATTTAACGCTGTTTTGTAATATATCCATACGTTCAAAAGCATATGACACCGTCCCAGCGTGAATTCAAGATGAAAACAGGGATATGCATCATCCAGCGGCCAGGAAATTCGGAGTTAAGGCTCCAGAGGTACTGTTAAATAAAAAGGCACATGGAAGCACAATGCATGCGTTGAAATACACAGTGCAAGAGCAGCCAGCAGAGCTGGAGCTTTTCACACCCTCAGTCCACAATTCAGCAAGGACCAGCTGCTGGGCAAGGCACGCTCTGTGGACTGGGGCTGGTTTAAGCCTTTTTTTACCGGATTTAAGGAAACATTTGCTCTCAGGCTCTAGCATGGTGCATCCAGCACCTTGAGCTCTCAAGGAACCTGTTCTCACAGAGCTTGAAGACTTTTGGCACAGCAAATACCACCTTTAACAAGAGCTTTTTGCACCTGAGGTTTTAAAGGACTGTTAAAAAGTGGGTGGGAAAAATAAAAAAAAATCCTTAAAAAACATATGTATGAGAAGGCAGCCAGAGCCCACACGACTGATAAACAAATTGTTTACCAGTGTGAAGTTTTAGCCTTGCCTTCAACCCACCTCCCAGTGCTCATCAGCTGAAGGCTGTCCCAAATGCCACATACACCAGCGTTCCTGCACCTGCTGCATTTCATCCTGCAGCAAAGGCTTTGTGAAGATCCCACCAGAGAAAGAGGCTGAACACAGGGGACGAGGGGCCTCTCTGCAAAGTATTACAGGCCTGGCTCAGGGAATGACAATAATACAAGTATTAAGCTGCTGTTTCCCTGCGAGACAACATATGGGGACAGCCTGTCCTGGCCCTGCCTGGCGCCCGCAGCATCCAACTGCTGCCGCCCCATCCCAAATAGCTGAGGGGACTCACAGGCCATGCTCGTCCCCAGAGTGGGGTCACCAGCCTGTCACAGCGTTCCCGAGCCTGACCCACTCAGTCCAGCTGCCTCAACGCCCCCCCAAGGATGATCTCCTCTCCCTCAGCCACAAAAATGCCCAAACCACAAAGGACTCAAAGTGACACAAAGTTGTTGTCATCATCCCCCGCATCGCCTTGGTTGAATGAATAAAGCAAAACAAGTCAACTCAAAGCGGCTCACAGATGCTCAAAGCAGCTGCAGAGGCAACTTCTTGCAGCATGCTCAGCATTAGAGACAGAAAAGTTATTTTTTAAGCTTTTTAAAATACATTCTTCTAATTATCTTTTTTTTTTCGAATTGTTATTGTTTTCAAGGTCAGGTTGGATGGGGCTCCGAGAAACCTGATCTAGCTGGAGATGTCCCTGCTTACTGCAAGGCAGTTGGACTAGAGGATTTTACAAGATTCCTTCTGTATCTCTTGACGATCGCGATCTCTCCGTGGCCCTGGCGAAACGGCCGGGCCCCCTCTGCCGGCCAGCGGCCCCGAGCCGGCCCCGCAGCCGCAGAAAGCCCTGAGGGTCCCGTTCTAGAAGCCAACCCAGCTGTGTCCTATAGCCAAGTAGGTGACTTCCTGCAGAGCTCAAAGCACAAAATGGGTCAGTTTGGGTTGGGGCTTTTTCGGGAGGGAAAGGTGTTTGGTTTTTGTGTGTGTTTTACAAGCAGCGATTTAGGATTTCGCTGTAGTCAGAATAACTTGACCCTCATTTAACTTTTAAGTGGACCATAGTCATCTTGTTCCAAACTGCTTTGAATGTGTAGCAAGTCAATTGCATCAAAACAGTGCCCTAAAAACAACCCCCGCCCCCTCAAATCCAAACAAACCCCAAATTGACTCACTTCTAGGAAAAATCAGGGCTTGTTTAAAACAAGCCCAGCTGGCAGAGCCAGCTCTGAGCACGTGTTTGCTCCTGCCGCTGCCCACGGGTGGGTCTGCAGGGCAGCCACTCCCATTTTCCCATGGAGGCACCGAGGGAGGGACCACCCTGGCAGGAAAATGCAGAGAGCATCATCCTCGGCCCTCCGGTGGCTCTCCCAGCTTGCTTTAAATCCAGTCGTAAGAAGGAATTCTTAAGCTTAGCAGGGTTATTGGCAGAGGAAAGCCCCCCAGCCCAGGTGTTCAGAATACCCACCAGCTGCCCATGGGAAGGAAGGAAATTTTCAGTGGGGCTGCTTTTTCAGTGCAGAGGCAAAATGAAGCTTAGCCGTTGTTTTGCAACCTGGCATAGCTCAGCAGCAAATGCCAGTGAGGGCCACAAGCTCTCAGATGTTTCCAGACCAGGCTCTTTAACTACAGAGCAGAAGGCAATTCAGCCTTTTTCAGGAGAAAGATGATAAAAGTGAAACACATCTAGAGATGTCTTTGATTTGCTCAAAAAAAGCTGAAAGGCTTCAGGACAGTCCAGCAGCACATCCTCACCGTAGCACAGCGCTCAGCTCCCTGCAGTGGTGGCCAGGAGCAGCCACCGATGGGACATTTCCTACCCACCAGCAAATCACTTCTCCTTCCCTGGGCTCACCAATTACTTTGACATTTGTTACTAATGATTGTAACGAGCATTTCATCAGCACGTGGGAAAGCCTTCCCCTTCCTCTCTTCCCCCCTCTCCCAAACACAGCAACCAGCAAACCCAGTGACCCGGAACAGAACCGGGACTTTCCTGGACAAAGGGAGCCTCTTCAATCCCAATTGCTTTCCGCAGAGCAAAGGAAAAGCCTCTTGACCACTTAAGCACACCAGTAGCACCCTGTTTGCCCAGACCAGAGAAGGATGCAGCCCCAGAGTCTCGTGAGGTCGGTGGACTTGTTGGGTCTGTGTGTCGTAAGAGAGAAATCTGATTTGACCACCTTGCAAAGAGCTGAAAATAAGCAGTATTTTTTTCTCAGCTGGTGGGTTTTGTTACCAGGCACTGAGGCACACAGGGAGCCTTCCGCACAGCGAGTATGTTTAAGAGCATCATTAGTGAAATGTTTCTGAGATTAAACATAATCTTATGGGGGAAAAAAGTCCTTTTCTTTTCGTCCTGTGAGTATGGACTAATACTGTGTGTTTCGGTGGGATTCATACCCAGGGTGGCAGGAAAAATCGACCCTGCCCCTTTGCCTATTCTGCCATCCCCATGTAGCATTTATGGTTTGTTTATTTTCTTTAAAACAAGAATGGAACTCTCTGCTGCTTGGAAGTCCTCGTAACACGCCTGTGAATCGTCCCGCATCAAAGCACTGCACGTCTTTCACCCATCTTTCGCTGCTTTTGTGGAAAGAAAACAAGAAAAGAAAGGCTCGAAGTGGCCCAGCTCAAAGTCACTCGCACCTTCAGTGTGGCAGCAGAGCACTTCACAGAGCATTTCCATAAACGAGGTTCCTTTACAAACTAATCTAAGCTGTTTATTGTTTCCAAGGAGCATGCACTTCCACAGCAGAACAGGAAGTTTTGACAGTTTTAGAAGTTCATTCAACTCTGGGAGGAAATTTAAACAATCGGTGACAGCTTTCCTACAGCAAAAGAAGTCGCTGCCCTCCGAAAAGGCAGAGAGGCTGCAGCTTTTAATTATCACACTTGCATTAAGCCCCAGTGATTTTGTTACTACTTCGAAATTGTTTTGCCCAACACCCAGGGCTCACAACCCAGTCAAGTTCTTCACTCTTTTATTCTTATAGCCAAACATCGCTTTTGTCCAAACCTCAAACTCCTTGATCTGTGAATAGGCCAAAGCAAGGCACTGGGAGAAGTTAACAGTCTCAAGCACAACAGAGTGCTTCAGCTCGGGAAAAAACACTTTTTAACACATTTTCCTCGGTAAAAAGGAACATGTAATGCAGGAGGGGAGGAGCTCAGTGGCGTGGGTGCAGCGCTGTGGCGCTGGCTGTGCGGGCACCTTGGCACCTACCTGGGGGGCACACGCAGTCTGACGGGGCCTCTCGCGCCGTCCGCAGCTTCGCGAGTCCTTCCCCAAGTTTCTGTTTGGAGAGGGAATGAAAACAGCCCTTTAGAGAGTACATTATACCTAAACACGGACCGAGCACGCATGCCAACTTCCAAACCATGCAGCTTCCTTCCAGGGAGAGGTAATGGTTTCATCCTGTGGCGTTCAGCCTCCTTGGATAACACCCCATGCTGTAGCAGCACGTAAATATTAAACCTTTCTGAGCAAGTGGCAGCCTACAGCCCTCACATGGAGCAGGCAGACACTCCCCCTGCACATCTCAAAGTCCCTTGAGCCCAGCTCCATTGGCAGGATTCATCCTGTGCTCCTTCACAAGCCCTGTGTTCAGATGTGACCTGATTTGGTTTATTTTGTGCTTAAAATTCATGCTCTGTGGAGTATTAGGGGTTTCTTTAAGAGAGGCATGAGGTGAAGGACAGTCAAGACTGGAGTGCTCACCCACCCTCAGGCCGACCCAAAGTCCAGTGTTTCCATCTCCAAAGTGAAAAACTCACCAATGGGACAACTAGAACACATAAAAATTCACAAAACTAGAGCAGTGTCTACGTGGCATATTGCAGGCAGATGTGAGCTCTGTCTGCTCCCTAAGCCAATGAGACTGTTCGTGCCTGCATTTAGGACACTGCCAAGCCCAAGTTAACGAGCCTGATGACAGGTACGTTACATTAGCTCAGGCATAGTCCCTGCCTGGGACAGCCCAGCAAGGGTGGGAACAACTCATCTTCACCCACAATCTTCACTCTCTCAGTCCTCCAGGAATGCCCTGTCCTACCTAAAGTACTTGCCAAAAGACAAACCAATAATCTGATAAGTGGAGTCCCTACATTTCAAAGAGAGAAAATTCAAAGTACTTATTCAGTTTAGGGTGTTAAGACTTGACATTATGCAGCTGATGACCCAGTCCCTGTTCAAATATTTGAACATTGTGGACTATTCAGGAATTAGGCTACCTGTGAATTAGGTTATTTTCTTTTTATTCTGAGGATTAAACAGTTTTTATCTGTTGTTGAAATTCTATGCTTCCTCTATCTGCTTGGATGTGACGCTAAGGGGTCCTGAAAATATCAACACGGTTTCATAGCACCTGACAGACAAGTTGTGCTGAGGGAAGAGTAAATACCAGAACGATCCAGCTGCCTTCTGCAAAACATACGCTTTCCTTGAGAACATGTGGCAAAAAACCATCTAAGGAGATTTTTCTGACAGCCACCTGCAGTCTAAATGTTACAGAGTTGCTCAAGTTTTATCTGTTTACTTTGAAAGTAATTTGGATTTAGAAGATGCTTGAGGAAATGAAAATAAGCTCTCCCACATTTTTAGTTCAGCAGGCATCACTGGGAACAGCAGAGATCTGAATCCTGGAGCAAGTCCTCTGTTCTCCCATTGAATTGTTCTCGTCATGAAACTGATTAATCTGGACACTGCGGACAATAAATCCTTTGTGAACAAAACGGTCCAGCTTTGTTTACAACAACTGGATGTTTCTATAATCCTCCCGTTAATATTTTCCCTCCAGTGTGAAAACTACACACTTAGAGTTGGGGCTTTTGACACAGAGCAAGTGGAGATGCTGCCACGTCTGGATTGTGCTGTTGGCAAAGTTTCAGAGGGCACCAAAGCAGGAGCCTGCAGCACGTCCCACTAACGGGACAAGCCAAGGGAAGGGCAAGGTCCTGCCACAGTCAAATCAGCGATTTCTCCAGAGTTACATGGCTGCCTGTCACAGAGCCAGAAGCTAAATCCTAGTTGTCCAAATTGGCTTTCATTACCTTAACTACACACTTACCCTTCCTTTATTATTTCCTCTCCTCTTTACTTGCCAAACATTTAAACAGCACTAAAAGGAACAGAGCCAGTGTGTTGGTGCTGTGTTTGCTGCTCTCTATACACGGCTCTGCCAGAAATTATGCCAGCGAACCCCTTGACTGGTACATGGAGTAAAGCTTTTTGGGTCGTGGCAGAGAACAAAGGATGCTGGGTCATGCACAGAGAGCGTATGGAGCTTTGGTTTCACTTCTGAAATACTGTGGTAAACTTCAAAGGAGGACCAACACAGAATTTAACAAAAAAACTGACCCCAGGCATCAGTTGATGTTCATGACGATGGAAATACTCTCTCGCTCTCCAGAAACTCTCAAGCACAGAAAGGGCAAGAGTTGCTTGACAAGCGAGAGGTCTTATGTAACACAGTTTGGGCAAGAAACACTTTCTGAAAACTTCAGCATAAATTAAGATGTTCATTTTAAATGACCATTAATAGATACTGCAATCACTACTATGGATTCCTCAAATTTGTTGCTTGAATCAAAATTTGCTTTAGTGTTGACAAAAGTTCGGTCATACTAAATGTTTCAACAAGCTCACTCTTCCATTAGAAACCCAATTATGTGGTTTTGCTCTATTTTCCCCTGCACAAACTCTATCTGAGCATTCCCAGTACAAAACAAGCTTTCCACACTTAACTAAATCTCAGCAAGAGGTTGCACATGATCTTAGGCAGTGCCACAGAAACCATTCCCATTGCTAAGCACATTTATTGGAGTAATTGGAACAGAACCACTGCCACAACCGGCAGGCTAATTCCTGCCTGGAGAAAAGACGTTAACTGGAGTCTGTGATTACGCCTCACAGGCATCCCCCCTGGTCTGGTATTCAGGGTTTTCACAAAAATATTTTAACATTTCACTTTTATCGAGGCACATCAATGCAACCAAGTTTCCAGGCAAAAGGACACGCTGTGGTGGTGCCAGCAATACCCTCAGCCTAGCTCCAACAGCAACACATAGCATGAGGAATTGTCTCCCCGTGCCCACAGCACTGCCTCCGTCCCTGCTCACAGCCCCAGAGCTTTCACAGAGCTCCACGTACAAATACATTTTCACATGATTTAGGCTTCGTGGCTGTCATGATTTTAATGCATGTTTTACACCCCAGTCAGGCCATTACTAAAAAACCCCAGAGTAAAACCTTCCCCAGATGTCAGAATTGATCACTCAGGGGTGCCCTTTAGCAGCCCCATAAGCCGTGTTGAGTCTTGCTGAACTTTATGAACTACTGTTTACACAAATCCAGCAAACCAACTGTGGGATCTTCAAGCACTTCCTATGAGTGATGGAGCCCTTCACGACCCCCTTGCCTGTAAAAAGCCCCAAACCTAAACACCAGAACCGGGAAAAAGATAACCCTGGGATAAAGTGTAACTTCTCCTAGAGATGCGGTTTAGTTAGGCACCGAGAAGGGCATCAGTGTGGGTAATGGCTCT
Organism: Ifrita kowaldi; assembly: GCA_013398055.1. Classification (NCBI taxonomy): domain Eukaryota; kingdom Metazoa; phylum Chordata; class Aves; order Passeriformes; family Cinclosomatidae; genus Ifrita; species Ifrita kowaldi. Next base: position 950,522 of record VZRS01012379.1, read on the forward strand.
CCAAGCAGGGGAAGTTGTTCAGCACAGAAATATTTATTGAATAATTTCAGAAAACCCCAGGATTGAAAGTGAAGTAACTAGTGGCGGGTCTCCTCTGCCTGCCATAAATCAATTCTGCACTGCCAGACCACAGTACTCTGTGACACACAGTCCAGATAGCGGGGATCATGTTCATAATTTCTAACAAGGAAATTATGGTCCATTAAATCCCAAGATAAATAGTTATTTAAGTACTCGGGTTACCTGTGTCAGTGAATAGAATAAGGGGGAAAGTCGCATGTCCTCAAACCTTCGACTGCCAGCCCTTCACCTGGGGCATTTTTCTCTTCTAAACAAGGTGGGCTCTGCCACGCCTCGCCCTACGCCTGATTCACGGAAACGGCAGCAAAAAGGGGAAAGTTTGGTAAAAGTTTTTCCAAAGAGGAGGAGAAGCCGGTGACACACGGAGCGAACCCCGCGCTGGAGCGGGGCCGGAGCGCCTTCCCCGATCCTGTCGCCCCGCCGCGG
>VZRS01012379.1:951229-964886 GCA_013398055.1 Ifrita kowaldi
GAGAGTGCGACCTGCGAGAGGTGGCACCGGCGGAGAGTTTTGTACCTTCTGCCCTACAGCCCGGCTGGACCGCGATCTGTTTCAGAGAACAGACCGTACCTGGAACCCCACCATGCACTGTAACTCACTGTTATCCCAGTGAAGTGCTCCAGCCACTTCGGTGAGCCCTTGAACGAGAGAAAACTGTACTCACAGGTAAGCACCGAGCATCCACCTATTCTGTCGTGCCTTTTCCTTGCTGTTATACAGAGCATCACAACTCTTAACTTACCTACAAAACATCCTCCTGCAACTTAATGCCTGCCTAGATTCTAAGCACATAGTATACAAATTCCAATGTATCATTTGCCTCCTGGACACAGACGCTTGCCCTTCGAGGAGTAATTCTTACTTCTAGAATAGATGACTGAAGTCTAGGACAGGGTTAGAAAATGCTACAATGTCAGTAACATTACCAATGTCAGATTCTAATTAAGTTTGTTAATAAAACACACACATGCGCACAGGGAGACAGCCGCGGTGGATAGACACAGGCTTCCTGTAGCTACTATTTCCAAAGCCGCTAAACCAGGCAAATCCATAGCATTTGCTGACAGCCAGTGCCTGCTCTCTTACATAGGCTGAAGATAAAAAGAAGAAAATTCCGAATTTCTGAGACCTTCTTTATACCTCCTTTCCCCTCTCTCCTTTGTACGAGCTTGCCAAAACTTTCCTTACAAGCTCCATGAAAGCAGCAGAATACACACAGTGCCATCATTTTGGGGGAGATGCTCAGGTGCAAAGCATCTTGTCTTGTGTGACCTGAGCCGTCCTGGAACCCTGACAATCCCGACAGCAAAGGAACAGGCAGGACTGATCACCCCTGCCACAGAAGTCCAAACCCCTTTCCCACGCAGTTTAGTCCCAAGCTCAACTCTTCCCTCCCATGGATGAGCCTCTGAAGCCCTGGATCCCTCTTTGAACTTCAGTGATGAAGCCTGGGCTGTTCACTTAAAAGACAGCTTTATTCTGTCTTATCTTCTAGTAAAAAGTGTGACTGGCTCATTATGGAAATGCTGAGCCAGTCACAGACTGTATTTTGAAGGTACAATAGCTGAAAATCTGTGCAGAAATAGGTGTGAATGCTCTTCTAATTATTTAACAGCTATCGCTTGATCCAAACACGTAAACACTACGAACTTCAAGTATGAAGATGACAATGGGGGGTGGTGGTGTGTACACATAAAAATCCATCCCCTACTAGAGACAAAAGCACTGAGGGCAGCCCTGCAGCACCAGCCCCCTGCCCAGCTTCCCTGGGGAGCCCAGGGGCCTTGGGCTCGTGTGCCTGCAAACCAACACTGGTGTAGATGCTGTAAGGCCTGCAAAAGCACTTGGCATCTTGCTGCAGACGCCACACTAACCCTGACAGCACTTTTAGATTTACTGGAAGAAGGAAAGTCAATTTAAACACGGCTTTATAATAGGGCTAAACTGTATCTCCTTTACCAAGCACAATGGATGTCAGTACCTACATCAACAGCTAGAAGCACTCTGTAAGCAAGAGCACCCCATCTTCCCCTAATTTCCATAGAACTGTTTTATGGTTACAGTTTTATTGTTATAGCAGCATATAAACTTTTCTCCCCCATCTGCCTTTGATTTGCATTGCTTAGCTGATACACTCAGCCAAGTCCTTGCTTTGCCTCTGAAGCTGTGGGATGGGAAGCATTGTGGGAAGAAGAGAAGGAATTTACTTTTGTCCTGCTCAGCCCTACCGAGCTGACCTGCATGGCACAGACTGTTACATTTTTCTGTCATGCAGAGCAGAAACAATGTCATCAACACCAACATCCAAGGAAAGGAGGTGGCTGTGATGAGCTGTAATCAAGCCCAGGAGGTGGCACTGGTAACAGAAGATAAGCTTTCAAAGCCTGTCCCAGCTCTATTCTACCCCCAGCTCAGAGATATGCACGTCTGGAGCCTCTTGCAAATGAAGCCTCCTCCACATCAGTGGAACAAGGACATCAGTTTAAAATTTTACTGTGCATTAGGACTAACTCAGCAACCACAAAACCTGAAGTCGGGCTTCTGTAGAGGTGAAACAATTTTGTTTCCTTCCTTTGAAGAATGGCTCATGCAGTAAAGTCAAGATTGAAATAAATGGCCAAAACTTGCTTACTGCAGCCGGGACAAACCCTTCCAAGGAAGGGTCCCTTCCTACTGCTCAGCAAGTCACCCATGCGGTGTCAAATGGATTAAGAGAGTTGGAGTAAGAACGAAAAAACCATCAGCTTAGACATGGAAACCCCAAAACTTCCAAAGTACATTAATGGACCTTGGAAAGTTGTACCATTTCCTTCTCAGCCCAGTACCCGAGTTCATGAGTCACAATTGAGAACCCAGCCACCTCCATCCTGTATAGTCTCAATGCCAGCATTTCTCAGTTCCCAAGGTCACTTCATTTACCAGTAATTACAAATCCAGCTCCACAGAACTACAGCTTGGAGACTTCAGAATGATCTCCTTACTGCAAGAGCTTAAATACGCCACAATTCTGTGGCATGCCGTGTTTCTGTGTAGCAGTACAATCTAAAAACTTATCACAAAAATGTTCATCTTTAATGACTAGAAACAATATTGAAAGTAGGAAATGCTACTTTTCAGACCTTAACTAAAAAGATTAGCTATGAATACTTAACCCTGAAAGCATCAGACAAGTTTCCAAGGGCTAATTAGCTGACTGGGGAGCAATGCACTCACTGTGTTAAACAAAAAATCTGGGAAAAAGGTGACCCACAAAAGCTACCTACTTAGGATATACACTGTTTCCAACCATGTTTCACAATGCCATCAAGCTGTTATATACAGCATAACTAGGTGGATCTTTTCTTCATGACTAATAAAAGGAAGCATTTTTGGGGAGTATTTCCAGAACTCCTTCAGCCAGCCCAGACTCCTCACCTACGGTGTGAGGGTGCAATAGCATTATCTGTACAAGAATGGCACAGGCTTTCAAAAATGAAAATTACTTTTATTTTTCACTTTGATACCCATAAGACTACAACTGCTCAACAAGGTAAACATAACAGTTATACAAAACATATGTAATTATTTACAGACTTAACTGTACAAAATAATTTAAAGCTTACAAAAGTTTCATGCAACCTCTGCTGACTGACTGACACAGTCTAGGAAATCTCCTTGAAGAAGCATAGAAGATCTTTGAATTTATTTATTTAATGGATCAAAAAAAGGATGCTGCAAGGCTTCATCAAGAGTAATTCTTTTGGCTGGGTCATATTCCAGCATTCTGCGAACAAGGTCAAACAGACTTTGATGATCTGTGTCTTGGCAATGCATGAATTCCTGAAAGAAAAAAGCAGGAGGTATTTTAGAGAGAGCTTTCACAACTGCAGTCTAACAGAGCAATAAAAATGCCATCTCCTACCTTTAGAGGCTTACAGCGTCTCCTGACATACCGGCCTGCAGAGCTGTGCTCATCCCAGTCCAACTGGTCATGGTGAAAATAATGTTTTCTGCATGATGAGGGAAATAACAGTAAGATAGTGTCAGTGCACACAGCAAGCAGACACTTTCCCAAAAAGTTGTAAAGCACCATTAAGTGTTCTGCATGTATCTCTGCATTTGGGAGCTAACATTTCTTTAAGTGCCTATTTATTCACAGAGATCTGCTGCTTTTTTATTAATGCTGCCACAATAGTTAGAAAACAGTAACTTTTTACTTTTTGAGTATTACTTGAATCTATTGCAATTGCTGCTTTCCAAGCTTTTTCCTGTTTTTCAAAATGAACTGTAATCAACTGGACAACTGTAACAAACAATATCCATTACCCAACCCAGAATTATTGGAATTCTACTGGAACATGAGTTACAGAGTTATCTACACAAGCTGGCAAGAGGACAGCTTATGTAAGAAAGAAAATGGACCATCAAATCCCAGGACCTCTAAATTTTAGACACAGAGGGGTCAGCGGAGAACCCTGTGCTGGCTGTTTCTCTTTGCAATGAAAGTGAGAAACCCCTGCTGCATGTAATTGTCTTTGAGGAAGAGAGAAAGATCACTGAAGCACATGTCTGAGGGATACGGAGGGGTAGTACAAGAGGATGACAGATGTATTAGCAAGCAAGGACCCTCTTCTTCCTCTCAATAAAATTATTGTGATGACATCATGTTCTTTATATTTAGAGTTTAAAGAAAAATTGATGTCTAATACTGTTCTGGTGACCACACCAAACTTAGCTTTAAAGACTTAGAAACATTCATACTCAAATTACAGTTCAAGAGGCTGACAATTCATACTAAAATCAGAGAAGAGGACTACTGTCAACTACATAAGGTAATAAAAAGCCCGTGAGCCTCTGCTGATCTGCAGCAGTTCATCGCTTACAATGGCAACTTTGCAACTTCTCTTGTAATAGAAAATATTAGGCAACTTATCACTTCTATAAAGAACATACCTGGATTTCTTGATCATGTGAGCGGGCAGAGGCCCCAGTATTCTTTCCATCATTGCCAGGTGTTCTTTACTATCATGAGTCTGTGTGGAAAAAGCCATGAAAGCACTTAGCACATTTTTCTCCTCTGAGCCACTTGGTAACAAACAACACCCAAACTGCAAACAAGATTTTGCCAGAGCACTGTCACAATATCTTTAAACACTGCCACCTTCAGTTATTAAAAACAGATTACGCAATGCAGATTATACAACACTTTCCACAGTTACTATGACCCTTGAACAACAGTTCATAAACCAAATATTGTATAAGTGTTTTCTTTACTCTTAATTCCAGCAGTATCATGACAAGCTTCTTCACTCAAAGTGCCAGAAAAGATCATCTTAGATACTCTGAAGAAGATATCCAAGATGTAACATTTTCCTGTATAGATGTTGGCTTTACAATCTCATCTATATAATCCTTAAAAAGCCCATGAGGTTATGCCTTTTACATAGTTAAGTGCATGTCATTAAAATCAGTCTGTAACAAACACATTCTACTTAAGCTTATATACACACCTGAAACACTGTAAATCCCAGGTAATACTCAATCAGAATACAACCAATACTCCACACATCACATGGCTGAGACCATCCCAGTGCTGCAAAATAGGCAAAGTTTGTCTCACTTTTTAACATATTCTCCAAATCCGTAACCCACAAAGCACATGCCCAGTTTCCACACATTTACTGCTGCCCAACTTACCCCCCACGCCCTCCTCAAACCCTGGGGTGAGAGAGGGAAAGCAATGCTTGGACTTCCGCTTTTAGAGTATTTCTTCTACTGTTTACTCTTTAGAATTTTACCAGATTACCAGAACCATGAGCAACTACTCCAGTTTATGAAGCAAAGACATCTAAATGAACTGCAATTAACCTTCAGAACGTTTAAAGTCTCTACTGACCTAAAATGACCTCAGGAGCTCTGTAATGTCTTGTAGACACTAATGTGCTGTGATGCTCATCATCAAAAGTTGCACTTCCAAAATCAACAACTTTGATGTCCGTGTTTTTCAAAGTACGTTCATCTCGCTTCTGCAAGAAATCAAAATGCTGTTAATACTTTTTAAAAGCATGCTTAGGCAAAAGGCATTATCACATTATCTTCAAAGTACCAGCTAGCATAAAATGTGTAACAAAACACTTCCTCCAAACACTTTAATTCCTATTCAGCTTGATGCTTCAAGAAAGAAGAGCAGGTAACAAAGTGACTTAATACCCAAAACAGCTGAGTGAACACCATACTGAGTTCTTTTCCTCTTTTGTTAACCTTATGTTAACTTCAGTTACTTGTTGTCTCTGTCTTGGTTTTTTTTTAAGAGAAGCTCCAGTGAAGGCAAAAGTAGTGCAATTCAAGTTGGGAGAAACGAACAAACTTACCATTTTGGCATTGTACTTCACTATGTAATCAGACTCCACAAACAAGATATTTTCAGGCTTTAAATCTGTGTGTGTTAGTTTATTATGGTGTAGAACTACAAGGAAAAAGAGAACAGTATTCCATAATTTACACATAAAATTCCTCCAGGAAAAACAAAACCACAACCATATAATTTAAAAGCAATATTGACTTACAGTTTATAGACTGGCAAATTTGATAAGCCATGTTCCTAATGTCATTAATATGAAATGGCAGAAAGCTGTTTTCCTTAATAAAGTCATAAGTACTAAGTCCCAGTAGCTCAAAAACAATACAAACATGGCCATGGTGATCAAACCACTCCAGCATCTGGACACAGCGGCTTAAAACAGAAAACAAAAAAAAGAAAACAAATGAAAACCTATTGAATAATTACTTTCCTCAAATCCTTGGTATGCTGACTACTCAAATTTCATACTTACAAATTGCTGCTTGGATCCATGTTGTTCAAGTGTTCCAACACCTGTATTTCTGAACGGGCTGCCTCCCGGTAGCGACCAACATTTTTCACTATTTTAACTGCTACATGCATTCCTCTCCTTGAAAAGAAAGTAAAGAACAGCAAACTGGATCAATTATTGTTAAATACCCACAACCCTGAAGCAGCTCCATTTTAATAAAACAAACACAGGAAGATTAAAGGTCATGGAGAATTATGAGTTGGATTAGGGGAATTGATTTAAGCATGCTGCACTCAACCAGAACAGTTTTTATAAAAAAAAAGAAGTAATCCTGATCTTTCCTTTCTCAAGTACTTATAGTACATGCTTCATTAATGACTTTTCAGTGTTATTATCTCATCTAAAGTAGAATAAACATTGAGAATCCACCAGCAGAATGATTAGAAAATTAACAAAGCTCTCATTTGAACAAAAATACTGCAAAAATTTGATAGGGTTTTTTTCCTGCAACTTGCACAACTTGTCCTGGCTCTTTTCCAGTGCTCTTACGGAATCAGGGGAATTGAGTAATTTCTGAAGTTTGGATTATGAGCATTTTGTACCAGTGAGAACTGCTCTGCACTGAATGTCTGCATGCATTCAGACTGTAAGGCTGTTACTTAAATGGAACACAGACACACAGCTCCTTCTGCCACATTTGCTCTTGGACAATTTTTGTCTCTGTAGAGCTCTTTCAATTCTAACAACTTCAGAACACTCTCTGCCCTCACAACACGATCTCAAAATCCAGAACAGACTTAACTTATAAAACAACAGAACAAACAAAGCAAAGGTAAAGGAAAATATACTAAAACCATGTCATAGAACTGCTGATATAAAATATACAGTTAAAATAGTCTGAGTTTTAACAACTGTTAGAACATACAGAAGTAGTGGAAATACAGTAAGTTTCTTCTCCTTCACCAGACATGCCATCACATGCAAGTAATCATTCCATTAAAAAAGTACTGGATACTAGATTACTGTTGATTCAAAAAAAAAACTTTAAAGGATAATTTTGATTATGAGAACTGAGGAAAGCAATTTACAGCTCAACCAATTCCAAGCAACTGCTTTCCAGAAACTGCTTTCACTAAGAACCAAAACTACTTTGTTTGATCTCACTATCATCTTCTAAAAGTCTCCCAAACTAATTCTGCACTCTTTAGCTACTCTCACATTCTCCACTTACAGCAGCAGCACTTGAGAAAAACAGAAAAATGTAATAAAACAAAACAGAGCTCTCAATCATTAAAAAAGGCATTTAGATTGCAACTTTCTTTTAAATAAAATGTCCTTGAGCTTTAATTTCTAATCGAAGTATCTTTTATCATGAGATCCACTGACAAAGATAACCCAACACTTACATATCATGATCTATGCACTCCACTACTTTTCCAAAAGCTCCTTCTCCTAAAGTCGCAACAATTTCATCTAAAAAGAACAAAGATAAGTTAGAATTATACAAATATTTAAAGGAGAATGAACATATTAATGTAGATTTAAAAATGTGCCATTACAAAAGCATAATTACTTTAAATTTCAGCATCAGAATGCATTATTTTATTGGACAGGAGTCATGAAAACAGTTAGCCAAAAAACTATCTCTTGTTCTAATCTCATTTACTAATTGGAACTTTTTGAACACAGTATTTAAATTCTACAGAAAAGAAGATATGCAAAAAAACAAAAAAGCACAAAAAAAAACAGAACAAAAAGAGCAATGAGATTTCTTTAGCCCCCCTCCTCTGACATACTATTCTAAACAGATTTTTTTCTGAAAAGTTTTTTAAAAGTGTTGAAAAATATTCTATACATCTTGCTCTTAGAACGTCTCCACTTTCACAGATCAGGTGACCCTCCTCATCATCCTCTACACTCCTGGATCTTTTCCTTCGGTGACTCTTCTGGAAACGGCACCAAGATCGTCCAGCCAATCAATATATCAGAGTGAATTCAGGGCAGAATACGCAATTCATTCAGCGGGGAGATATTCAGGCATTCAGTTACACACCAGGCCACGAACAGTTGGCAGGAGCAATTTCAAATTCAGTCCCCAGAAATTCACAGGGCACAGTTTATGTTACAGAAGAAAAACATGGCAAGGAACAGATTTTCAGATAAATACTTAAAGTGATACAAGCAACAGAAAAAAAACAACACAATTTCGTCTCTCAAACAGTGGCTTAATTGAAGACAGATTAAGACTGCAACACTCCTATTTCTAATACTTTGCTAGCAAATAGCAAAAAGCAGCATTTATTTACATACCTAAGCTCTCAGTCAAGTGAAATGTTTCTATCCTTAAAACATCCACTCATGTAAACACTTTTACTTCCCCCACGTTTAGAGAGAGAAGAAAAACTACTCTGAAGTCCTAAATTTGCATTATATAATCTAATACACCTTACTGTTCCTACTGCAGAAAAGTGGTATAACACCTGGAGCTGTAGATGCATCAGTGGGCATCACAACAATCATGAGAAATTCAGGGAGCACACCTCCAAAAGGCAAGCAGCAGACTTATCCCATCTCACTAAGACATTAGGTGCCATTAGCTAGGCACAAGGCTTATCAAAGCTTCTGGAATTAGGTGCAGAATTGTCCGTATCAATTTACCAGACATGCACATTCATACTTTCAATTCATGTTATAAAGGCATGTCATCTCAATTACTTTCAGCAATAGGATGGATGGCATCCACAATCTACCTGGAAAAACATAGTTCACTATGCTGCAAAGCTAAGTGACAACTGTACTTTAAAACAGGAGAGCTACCTGTCTTCAATTTCAACACAACATTTTTCAGATCAATCCCAGTGATTTTGACTACCAACCTCCTAACATTCCCAGTGTACAACTAGTACTGATGACAATCCCACCCCCCACCCAACATTGATCCAAGAATCTCAACTAACAACATATTCACATGCTCCACAAATGGACTCAAATAAACACAAATTCTTTTTTAATAATGTAGTTCTTAAAGTACCGTGGATCAGGAATTGCAGCTCTAGCGCTCATTTAAGAAGTCTATTACCACTAATTCATTAATAATAAAGTTAAAAATTACTCATACCGAATGCGATTGGTGACTGGAGCAATGATGTCTCTTATGCTTCCTTTTATGACTACTTTTCCTGCTCCGACCAGAGGATTTGCTATAGTGATGATGGTGACTCTTTTCATAGTCTCTGTGATAATGCCTGTGGTCATACACTTCACAGAAGTCATTTCTGTATTCCTCAACATATCTCCGGTCATGATGGTCTCTTTCATTTATGGCTCTATCGTCCAAATAATGACTGAAAATATATTTTAAGTGAATGTTCTCCACTTCAATAACTTGAGGTTCCAACAAGATAAGTGACCTGAGCTGAGTTACACAGTATCTGTCTTTACAGCAAAAATGTTTTTTAATTGAATCCCTCCCCAAAAATAGTGGAGCTTTTGATGTTACTTTATTAGGGATTTAACAACATTGTCAGTCTCCAATACATGGCTGCCATCCACATGAGCAATGTACGATCTGTCCACAGTTTGCATAGTAAGAAACTCAGAATTAAAAAGGAGAAACACTTCCTAAAATATACTGAGAAACTTCATTACAACCTTACAAGACACATGATAAACAACTTTCAATACAGAAATCACCCCTTCTGTGCTTTCAAAGCTCCAGGCACTAAATAAAACCTAGAGACTGAGAGAAGTACCATCATTCTAAGTGCTCTGCAATGAACATTAAAAACTCAGAGATCATCTAGAACAAGGATCTTTTGCACAGAAAACAGACCATTAGGAAAGCTGCTGAGGCACAGAATTCCCTTACTGCTGTACACCTACTCCTTCCAGCATTTTATAAGCATGAGTATGAGCTCTTAAAAGAATTCCATTGGATCTTCTCAAGGGGAAAAAAAAAACAAAACAGAAAAACACATCTTTCCAGTGAAAATAGTGTGAGAGAAAACACAAACCACTTCCAGATTATTAAGAGAAATTCATACTTACCACTGTATTAAATGATTAAACAAACTTTCTCCTCCTTTTGTTCACATTAAATCAAAAGGCATTCTTTTTAGTTGAAATTTAATATTGATTGTATTCAATACCGACATTTAACTGACACCAGTGAAACAAACTAGTAACATTTACTAGTTTTCACTGAAGAATTTCTACTTAATGGTTCAGGTGCTGTGTTAACAACTACCTATCAGGCTTGTCTTAAGTGCACCAAACCACAAGGAACTGACAACTCTGGGCATTCAAAAACTCCTACCCTGAAAACACATTTACTTTAGACATGGTAAGAAACATTTGCACCCCTCAGTTCAGAGTCTTATACCTTTCTGAAATGCGACTGGGTTTATAGTGCTTGCTCTCTTGGCCACTGCTGTGGGACCTCTTTCTGCGTTTGCGGCTGCTACTGTGCTTCCTTTGATCCCAGCTCCTTCTGTCATCCCACTCAGGACAATGAGATTGCTTTGAATGCCTCATCTCCCACTGGAAAATATAATAATAATAATTTTTAAAAAATCAACAAACACACACATAGGTGCAAGTCAACAATGGTAGTTTGATGAAGTATGGCAGAACTAAAAAGACTCATTTTTCCTCAGCTCCCTCCCCCCATTATTTTGGTCTGGCAAGCAGGCACAGCTCCCTCATCCCAACACTAACGCTGTTATGAAACACAAATCAAGATTAAATAGGCCAACTCATCTCCATTTAATAGCTTCAAACATGTCATTAAAGGCTGTTTTAAATAAACTCTCAAGTGACTAAACAGAATAGTTTCCTTAAAGAGCCTCCTCTCCAAACATTCTCTAACAACAAAACCTGGATTTAGGTCTTCCTACAGTAAAGTCACTACATGAAAATCAAGTATGTACAATCAGTCTAAAAATTTCTCTCACTAAACTATTTACAGAACACCAGGAAACAGTCACTTTTAGCAGCAACCACTGTGAACTCTGATGGATTAACACAACTTTGGAGCACCTGGAGCCAACAACTTTTGCAGCCTATTAGCATGCAGGACTGTGGGTGTTCTACAGTTCAGCTGACTTGCCAAAGACAAAACCCACCAGCTTCTGTTGCTGGATGTTTGGTGCAGGAATTCTTTGTTCAAACAGGTACATGCACAACTGAAAAAAAAAAAAAGGCAAAATAAAACATGGCTGTAGAATTAAAGAGTGTAACAAAACCAACTGTTATTTGTTTACTCATCTGCAGCAGTTTTTTGAAAGTAAGAATAACTTTCTATATCTATTCCAGTATATTCCAAAGAATGAATTTATACAAGGTAATAAAAAGTTTTTGTAGCAAATAGTGACAGTGAGAACAGTAGTTTAGAGACAATGAAAGCAATAGAGTAGAAAAATCGTGACTGTAAATCATGTGTAAATTGTGCAAATCTGTGTAAATTTACAGAGAACAATGCCTCTATACAAAGAGAAGGCATTAAGACGGAAACTCCTAGAACATGCAAATGACAAGGCTATTCTGAAAAAACTGGTTTTTCTGATACTTTCAGAAGACCTGTGAGAGGCTGGTAATTTAAAAAAAACAAAAAAAACCCCTAGAGACATCTGCAACAATGTTTTTAAAGAAACTGGTTTTTAAAATACAAATACAAAAACTACGACAAAAAAGGGTGACAAACAGTGCAAAGTAAGTGCCTTATACACATTTTGGGTGAGTCATGATTCACAAAATCTTATTCACTTGTGAGATTCTAATAAAAAATAAACATACTAATGTAGCAAACGACAAACAAAAACACCTGAAAAATTAAAACCGACTTGGTGTTTCGTTTACGTGCTTTAATTTCCTCTCTTCTTACACAGCCCCAAAGCCATTTTCCTCTATTTTCACCTTACATAACTCAGGTTCTGAAGCACACTCAGGTTTCACTTACTCTTGAGGTGCGGAGCTCCACACACACACCCAGTTTTAGGTGAAATGAAAAATCTATTTATGGTTGCTTGGAGGTTTTTTTTCTTTCCCCACCTAGCAGAAGGCAGGCTGCACTAAGGCTCTGTAATGAACAACTATCTAAATAAAATCACCATTAAACTGTCCTGCAGAGTAGGGCTTGGGGGCAAAAGGATGGATATTTGACACAGGAAACTGGAGAAAATGCTTTGTTGAAGACTAACTGCTGCTTAACTACAATCAAGAGCACATAGCATTAGTGAAATTAAGATAAAAATTGCAAATTCTGTCCCTAAAGGAGCCAAGTAAATTTAAATGAGGAGGAAAGGGCCAGAACCGGTCTGAGTCCATTTTAAGGTAGGAGCCACCTTAAGATTTTTGACTACTGTGCTCTCCCCTCTGATTTTATGCGCCGAAGAACTTCACTTATGTAATACTGACAGCTGCCACGAACATATGCATTCCTGTAGCATGTGGAACTAATCCATATCACAAGCAGTTTTCACTCCCACATTTTACCATAAGGTTCCTCAAGCAGGAGCCGTTCCCCTTTTGAACAGATCCATACACATAAGGGCCACGAAAGCTCTGCCGTAAACTGCCTACACAGCAATTTCTAAATGCCTCTCCTCAAAAACTTGGCAGGCGGAGGAGGTCAAAGGCTTACTCCTTTGGGATGGCCAAAGTCCGACACCGCAGGTCCTGGAGGGGACACTCGCCACCCCAACCCAGGGGCACCGAGCCCATTTCCACACCACCTTCCCCCGGGAGGCCTCCGGGGCCGGCGGGGGAGGAAGGGCCGGTCCCCGCTGCCACCTAGGTGGGCGCCAGGCACGGCCGAGTCGGGCGAGCCCAGCTCCGCCCGCCCCAGCCCTGCGCACCTCCGCAGAGACCCCGACAGAGCTCCTGTGCCGACAATTCTCCTCCCCCCTCAACACCCCCTGAAGCAGCGCTGGATGCGCCCCGCGCTGCGGACACAACGCAAGCAGCTCTCCCACCCCACCCCCCCCGCCCTGCGTCCCCTCCGTTTCCCTGCTGCTTCGTCCCCTCTGGAAACAGAAAGGAGTGAGGCAAGAAGCGAAGGTGAAAAGAGAACGAAGAAGGGCCGCCCTCACCACTTACAACTGGAACAGAAAACGAGCGAGCTCCGTGTCCGCCCTGCGCGCACAGACAAAATGGCGGCGGCGAGCGCAGAGAAGCTGCTTCCCCCTTCTCCCTCGCTCTCGCGGCGTCTGTGCGCCGTGACGTCAGACGCACAGCGTAAGGACCGGCAGGGCGGGAACTCCCATGAAGAGGCCCCGCCCCTAAAGCCCCGCCCCTGAGGCCGTGCTGCGGCTATGGCGGCTGCTCTGGGGGGGTCGGGC
>VZRS01012379.1:964908-1042092 GCA_013398055.1 Ifrita kowaldi
GTCCCGTCCCGTCCCGTCCCGTCCCGTCCCGTCCCGTCCCGTCCCACCCCACATCCTGGGCATCGGCTTTACCCAAATCCTTCACGGCTTTGTGAGCCAGCTCCATGGAGGGGTTCGAGCAGCGAGGGCGAGTTCAGAGGCCACCCCCGAGCTGCGGGCCTGCCCTCCTCTCGTGCCTCATCAAACGCGTGTAGCAGTGCAGAAATCACCAATTAGTCCCAACCGTCAATTAATTCCTTCTAATGAACTCGCTAAACGTAGCGTTTAAGCAGTTTGGTGCACGGGTTGATTCCGCAGTTAGGCCTGGCTTCAGGCTCACAGTTCTCTGTGCGAGCCTTTCCTGGGTGATGCTCACGGTAAAAACCCAATAAAATATTTTATCTGCCGGAGTCTGCAACCTGGAACTGCCCCCGCGGCCGTGTGCAATTGCTTGGATTGCTGTGCGGCCCCGGATTCATTCCCGAGCACGCGAGGGATGGCGGATGCAGCTGAGTCATGTCCTGGCAGAGGCGAAACCCGGCAAAACCCAGGCCTGAGCTCCTGCGGGGTTAATGCTGGACTGCACAGGGGAAACGCGGTATCACCGACTCCTCCAGCTGTCATCCAGACAGCATTTAATCAGCCCAAAGAGATCGTTACGAAGTAAAGAAAAGCAAACCCCCGAACAGGGAAAAGTGGATCTGAAACGCAAGCTTCAGGTTTAGTAGCTCACAATGTTTTATCGGGGGAAAACCACAATCTCTGAAGGTTAATGGGTAAATTCAAAAACTCCTGAACTCAGTGACTCTCCCGGAATAATGTTAGCAAGTTTTACCTCTAATACAGCGAGATTTTGCAGCTGAAGCAAAATCCAGAATAGCTAAGGTGTAATGTACTTTTAATTTAACGGGTGCTGTTGTCTTTTTAATGTCAGTCCCCAATAACATTAGTAAATTGTTCTAAAATGAAGACATACTTTTGCATTTGTGGTTTTAAAATTTCCATTAAAATTTGTTTGCCAACAAGCTTAAGATAACCATTTAAACATGGTTTGCACTAGAGTGGAAATCCTCTTCTTGGTTTTTTTTCTTGGTTTTTTGTTTGCTTTTGTTTTTGTTTTGTTGTTTTTTTTTTTTTTTAAAAGAAGAGAAACTAAGGGAGCATTGACACCTTTTTGTTGCACCCTGTATTTTTAAAAACCTTTTTCCCTCATAATTCGTGTTGTATACCAAATCTGCTAATGCCAAATATGTCTTTGGTGCCAGGGCTTCACTGTTTCTCATTTAGCACCTAAATGATTGGTTATTATTTATAAAAAAACTAGTAATATCTGTCAAGTGTTACGAGTTTCCCCAACATCCACTGATACTGTCTGAGGAATTGTCTCAGACTGCAAGCAGCAGAAAAAAAGCAGCATAAAATTACATTTACAGAGAATGAACATCATAAGTGAGGAGACAGAAAATATTCATGTACCTGACATTAGCCAACTGTACCACATGATTACAATTTTTCACTAATTTCTTATTCCAAGAGGTGTGTCTAGGAAGACCACGTGGATTTTATGGAAAGTTTCTTGGTGGAAGGCTGATGACAAACCAGTGGCTGGTACTCCTGGCAGGGCAGAGCAGATGGGATGTGACAGGATCACACTATCTGCCCTTCTTGCCTGGCTGCCTCTTCTAGGTTTTTACTGGGTTTTACCTTTGCTGTCTTCTTCTCCCCATATAAAGAGAAGCTTTGATGGATGACAGGGCCTCTAACAGGGTATAGCAGTTCAGGAATAATTTTGGGAAATCAAATCTAATGGGAAAAAAGGAAGTTAATGCAGAAGAGACCCTGAGAACTGACTACCTTTGGAAGCAGGAAATTTTTGGTTCTAGGATATTTTGGTTCTCACCTGTTCGGAGTAAGGATCTTCCACCTGGAATAGAAAAGGTAGAAATAACTATTGTACATTATGAAAACACAATGAATGGGAGCTGTAAAAATTTACTGGTCTCAGTCAGAGGCTTTCAGCTGACAACTGAAAGAGGAATAAACCTATCAGAAGTTAATAATTGGACCTTTTTGAAGAAGAAAAGCAGCATATAAAGGTTGTACCATCTTCATATCAAACATACATACATAAATTTCCCTCTGGAGCAAAAGCCTTACAATGGATTTTATAGAACGTAGCCTCTCTAGAGAGATTGCAAAGCAGTCTCAGCTCCTACTCTGTGTGCTGAACAAGGTGTTTTCAAAACCACCTCTGCAGACATTCAAAAGAAAAGCAGAATTGGAAGCAGTTGATTTTCCTTCCTGTTCAGGAGGTGGCAGTGGAGACACAGCAGTGGAGGAATGTCGGCTGGAATTTAAGTGATGTCTCAGAGAAGGATAAAATCAGGAGAAATTTGCTGGCCATGACCAGGTTATGTATCAATGTGACAGTCCCTCTAGAAATGGCCATTTTTGTCAGGAATGAGGTGAAGAACACTGAAGAATGAAACTAGAGAAATCTAGTCTTTACAAAACTCAGGAAATTCATTTGAGTGTAGTTACAGCTGCTTCTGCTGTCAGCCCTTATGGTATTTACTTTTGTTTATGTGAGATAGATCCGTCTTTAATTAGATTTGCAGTGCCAAATCTATGCACAGCTTGTGGAGTGAGTAACACACAATGCAACTATGTTTTAGATTGCTTTGTACAGCAGAGTATATTACAATTCACTGTTACTGTGCTGGTGGGACACATTTGTGAGTGTATGAAGAGATACATTCAAACCATTTGCTTCAAAATGCAGTTTTGTAAGGTCCCTCTTTCAAATGCCTTACCACAGGAGGTGATCCATCCTCACAGCAGCTCCTCAGGAGATACAGATCTTACCTAGTTTTCTCATTGTTTGGATACAAAATTTAAAGCAAGGGTCATCTGCCTTGCTCAAAGCCTCAGAAGAACTCAGGCAGAGCCAAAAATTCCTGGCTTTCAGTACTTCCAGTGCTGTGCTTGCTTTCTTACAGTTGTTTTTCCTCCCTCTGGTTAGTGAGTGAGGGTGGCTGATTAGCAGTTGTGCTTTGCCTTTAGTTGTTTATGGATTTCTACATTTCCATGGTTTGATTTTATACTGACAGATTTTCTTAGGTTCCCTTGACTGTGTGGGAGCACTTGTATCTTTGCTTGGGAGCTCAGGGCCGGAGTAATGACAATCCTGTCTCTTTATAAGGGACTGAACTGAATGGGAATGGAAAAACCATCAGGAGAATTTCTAAGATAGATCAGGCAAAATATATTATTCATTTCACAAATCACTATAACTACGGATCAAGGGAGCTAGTGTCCCAGATTGTTGTGGCATATGTAAATTCAAAGAGATAATAGGAGCTTGGATGTGTGGATCAGGAGAAAGGAAAAGCGAGAACCCACTGACAGTTGTTATTTCCATTCCATAGCAGTTTATTTTTATGGGGGAAAATTTTAAAATAGATTCTTTTTAAAAAATTCTTTTTAGATTATGCAGTAGAATAGAAAAAATGCAAATATTCAACCAGGTATGATTATGGCTTAGAGACACATTTTCCTTGTTAAAAGAGTTATTAGAATTTTTCTTAGAAAAGCAGTGGCCCAGAAGCTTTGTGTCAGTGTGGGCACCTGTGTTCATTCCTGTGTGCACTGGGGAACAGTTGTGGCCAGGTGAGAGGATGGTTCTCCCTGAGCTGTGTCCAGTGGCCGTCTGGAATGGCCTCTGCTGCCCTCAGTGTGTTCCCATTGCACTGAGGGCCAGGGGGACACCGTGCCCTGAACAGCTGGCAGGCCACGGGGGCCAAGGAGCATTCCCTGCAGTGGGCAGACTGGGTTGCACTTAGGTGATCTGTGGGCCAGCTGGGATTACCTTGGGCTGAGCTGAGCTGATCCACTCCCTTTAACTGAAAGGCTCACAGGGATGGTTGAAACTTGGACTTTTCTCACTCTCTCTGGCACAGCTGGGCCTCCTGAGAATTAACATGTTTTAGCCCAATAATGAATTGGGGGCTTGGCAGGGGAAGCCTGAATAAGCCACAGTTTACAGGAAATTCAGCCAGATGACTCAAGAGTTCCTTTTGGCAAGAGCTGTGGCACCGTGAGTAAGAGCACTATGCTGAGAAGGGAGGTTGCACGTCCCACTTCTGCTTTGGGCTCTGGAGTCAGTGACACCACTCACATGGGGCAGCTCTCCCTTGGTGACAACAGGCAGGACCAGCTGTGCTGCAGTTACACACTCACAGAAGCAACGTGGTGCAGGTGCCAAATGTTACATCAAGGAAACTCCACCACTTATGTCTACACAAGTTTCACCTCTGAGCCTCTTTCTTCTTTATTTAAAAGAATTTTAAGCTGCTTGAACCAAGGATGTCTCTTACTGTACATTGTTACTGAAATGGGTCCCTCATCTCAGTAGTACATCTCACTTTATTATTTGTATTGCCATCATCAATACAAATATTAGAATAACACATTTAAACATCAGTTGTACCGTGGAGTTTTATAGAAACAAACTAAAAATACTCAGACCCAGTCTCAGCTTTTTCCTCCTATTATTATGAAGTTTCCATTCTACAGGTCCTATTTGGGAAAGTATTTTATTATGGGAACTGTGAATCTGCCTCCTTTCCTTGTAGTGTACACGCAGTGCAATGTTCTGGATGTGTGAGGATGAAGAGGGAAGCAGAAAAGTGGAAATGAGAAAGAGCAGAAACCACAGGTTTCGGCACAGGCCTACACACATATTCATGAATTGTTGTGCAGAGTCAGGGACATCTTTGTATTTTTGGAGTTTCAAAGCAATATGAGTTTCTTCTCAGCCTATCCTGTAGATTTGCAGTTGTTGAAATCTTTACTACACACAAAACCAAAGAAAAAAATCCACGCAGCCAAGCCTTTTTTTTTTTTAATTATTGTTCTTATTTGACACTCACATTACAAAATTTAGAAACCATAGACAGTTCAGGCAAACTGTTAAAACACAGTATAAATTAGGGGGGTTTAATATATAAATTCTATACATAGGTAAGTTAGCTGGAACATGACTGACAAAAGGATTTCATAACAATCTTACCACAACTGTATAAAAAGGCATGGGAGTAGGATGGGCACTATCATCATGAATGCAGGTTAAGACATTTTCCACAACAGCTATAAAGCGTAACAATGACCATGCTATTCTCTCAGTGTTTATGTGGGGTACAGGATGCATATTACCAATAACATTTTGCAAGATCTATGTACAGTCACAAAATCATAACAGCCACTTTCAAGTAACTTTACTGTTTCCTGCCTGTGCAATTAATAAAGTGTTGGTATTTGTTCTGGGAACTTCTAACAAAGCTACATAGTTTGAGTATTATGGATGGGTTAAAAGTTGGACTCGATGATCTTAAAGGTCCTTTCCAACCTAAATGATTCTACAATTTTATGATTCTGTGGTAGAGGGATTTCAATTTGACCTGAAAATGCTAATCACAACATGAATTGTTTTATTTAATAAAAAAGATACAGGAAAAGCACAATTCCTCATTGCTATCACTCACATGATTAATATATACCACTCTTTTAAGCCATATTTATTTCTTAGCTTGATTCTTTTTAAAACCTAAAGTGGTAATTTAGCTCCCATTTGTCTAAGCACAGCTGTAAAAAGAAGTAACACCAGGAGAAATGTAAAACTAAAATTTGGATATCTTTTTGGGGTAATTTTCTGAAAGGATGTGCTTCCCAGGTAACCCTGGTCCTGTCATTCAAACTTTGAATTTCTCAGTCTGAAAATAAAGACAGTTCTGCTTACCGATTTTTACTCTGTGCTTTTAGGTCTGTGACTAAATAGTGTCATTCTAATAGTTTTAGAATCCTATGTTCTTGGAGTTTAGGTTTAAGATAGTTGACAGTCACTGTTGCTAAAAGTGAAAAAAAACCTTAAAATCCAATTTTTCACCTTCATAAGCTGAGGAACGCTTGCTAAGAGTTCTGAAACCCAGAGGATAATTTATTTTCCATCTGTGTTGCACTAGTAATGGTGTTTTTACAGACAGACCCCTAAGGGAAGTACTTGTACGTTTGTAAGAATCAGACCGTGAAACACTTGAATTTAATAGCTCTGTGTGTGTGTCTTTCACCAAGTTTTAATAATTTGGACAATTGTATCGGAACAATTCCTTCTGGTTCAAGGCAAGGACAGACAGTAAGTGATAACCCAACTTGGGCTGCTAAAGAAATACAGATGATGTCAACAGTCTAAACTACAGCCCCCATTTTCTCTATTCTGTTTGCCCATGGACCAATCATCAAAAAACCATCATATGTTCATTTCAAAAACACTGGAATTTTAGAAGCATAATTAAATAATGAAAGCAGTGATATAGTACTGACCAGTAATAGTTCACTGAGGAAGTCATACTTCTCTGAAAGGTAACTGGAATATGGAATCTTCTCTTCAGAATTCCATTAAATGGGCTTTGCACCTTTTAGAAGGAAGGTTCCTTTACAAACATGTAACTTGTAGGACTCCTGAGCTCTGAACTCTCAAGTCTTCTGCATTCTAGGAGGCCTGGGAACACTGCTGCACTGCAATATTAATCTGGGTTGGCAGTTATAAGGCCATGGGGACGAAAAGGGAGAAGGATTCCTGTTCTGTTATGACAGATCTGGAGTATGATTACAGAGCCTTTGTATGGCAGAGAGCTAGAAAAAAATGTTTCTTTGGCATTTTGCAAGAGCTGTTTATGGAGCAAAACACCACTTCTGTGGAGGGAAAGGCATCAAGGGAAGAGTGAGCAGTCTAAGCCACTCGGAATTTACAGCACTCCGGTCTGTGCTGGGCACGGAGCAGGGCAGGGGATCTAGGCAAGAGTTACTCCTACTTAGCTTTTTTCTGCAGCTGAGGCTGTAGCCTGAGTTTCAGCGTCTTGCACCCGTGCTGAGTGTATGAAATACCACTCATACAAGTTATTTGCTCCCTATCTACACTTGCATAATGTAACAATGCAGGATGTGATGCCTTGTATGAGCATTAGCTTTAATGTACTCAGTATTTTTTGCCTATCTGAAAGCATGCAGAAAGAATTGTAAAAGAAATTAATACAAACCAGATTAAACTCCAGATCTGTACCATCTAAAAATGTAACTGGTTCAGCTGCTCCACAGAGCAGGGAGCGGTGGTTTTAGGGGAAGGGATGCACTCTAGCCGATATTAAAACACAATTATTGGTTACATCTTCTGCACCAGTATTTCACTGTATTCTCTCCTGCCTTTGCCTGCCCAGCTGCCATTGGTATAAATAGAAGATATTTTGTTCCACTCTGCTGCCATGCTGTGAAATATGAAAGTTAACAACCATCAAGTATTTCTCATAATTTTAAAATACTTATTTTTCCATGTTGCTTAGATCTTAAAATCTCTGTCAACTAAGAAACAAATTCTTTACTGTTTTAAGTCCACTAGAGAAACCTCTTTTAGTTCAAAGAATTTTCTTGTAATCATTCTGTTGGGTGGATAAGGAAGTGTAGTAGGCTTTGCCTCAGGTGCACTTCCAAGAACTTTCCCTCTTTCAAAAGGGATGTGTCCCAGCATCAGAGAGCTGAGTGCAGGCTCACACGTGAATGTGCTCATCAGCTCTGTCCAGGACCATCTCATCACCCCCGTGTGTACCCGATGGTGCCGGTGCTGCCATCCTGAGCACAGGTACGTGTGCTGTTCCCCAGCCACACTTCAGTAATGCCCTGCACCACCTACACAGGTAATTTCACTCGACAGGTAATGTTAGAAAGGACAAAAGAAAAGACAGCTTTGGCCCACAGTTGAGTCTCTGAGCAGTAACAAAGGGGCTTTTCCTTGTTTTCTTGTCACTCCCTAACCCCATTCTGCAACTACAACAATGGAAATAATCAGTTCACAATCAGAGGGGGTTTAATTTCCAATGAGAGAGTAATTTGAGACAGTATGGCTAATTTCTACCAGTATAAAAAGAGAAAAAGGTTCTTAAAGCCAGAAAGTCAAATTTTGCTCTCAGACATGAATTAATTAATTGGATCAGATTTAGTCTTTGAATTTGCTGCTGAAACTTCAACAATGTCAAAGGAAACTTTTGTTAAGGCAGGATTTCCACCCTATTAAGTGCACCTCCCATCTGAGAGTTGCACCTGGCACAAAGACTGCACTGTTGTCAATACAGTTTAATACCTGTATTAAAATAACTAAAAACTGTACTACAGTTAATAATTGCAGGACTGCTCCAAAGCCCATCAAAATTAATCGGAGTTTTTCCTCTGGCACATTGCTATGCTTGGAATCATTCTCATTCCATGGAACACAGTCATTGCCAGGCCAGAGACTGTTAACTGTGTAACATTTTTACATTGATATGCATAACTATCTTTTCTACTAACACATCTTTTTTGTTGATAATTCCAATTACATATTCAGTGATCTGAGCTCTGTTCTAAACTGGATTTACAGTCATGTGCAAACCAGTGCTCATGTGCTTTAAGAAAAGGTGCATAAACTATTGCAATAAAACATGATGAAATAACCAAGATATCAGGAAGACACAGGCTTAATTTTAATTGAGTGATTATCTTATCACCAATGACCACATCATAAAATATTCTCAAGCTGAGAAAAATATCTCTACATTTAAATTGTTTCTTATTTGAAGTGCTTTAGCAGCTGTCCACACTTTTTAAAAGTGACACCTCAACAGAAGCTGAGATCACAGTCTGCCCTATCCACATGGGGAGCTTCCAGAGATGTACAACAGGATTGTGTTCATTGCCTATGAGAGGGAATAATGATAGTCTAATCAA
This sequence comes from Ifrita kowaldi, assembly GCA_013398055.1. Classification (NCBI taxonomy): domain Eukaryota; kingdom Metazoa; phylum Chordata; class Aves; order Passeriformes; family Cinclosomatidae; genus Ifrita; species Ifrita kowaldi. The sequence continues at coordinate 973,699 of VZRS01012379.1, forward strand.
TGTACTCTGGTGCACAGGGTTCTTGAGTGCTTGACTCGTTTTGAGTTTCTGCCCTGAAAATTTAGTCACGCCCAGCTGACCTACATCCAGGCACCTTTAATTCGGTAATGTGATTGATGCTGATGTGAAATTGAGGGCAAATTTGTATGATTAAGTGTCTTTTGAAAGGCATCAAGCAAGTTCATCTACTGACCTCACACAAGCTGAAGGCACACAATTCCCTCCTTTGCTTTCCACTGAGCTTTGTACCTAGCCGCACATTGCAGAATGGCACACTCAAGAAATGAAAAAATGGGACTTTTGCTACCATTCTGATTACACTGGAGGAGGTGCAGAAGTGATTTCATGTATTTGGGTCTTTTAAAATACTGCTGTATACCAGAAGTTAAGTTAACGCTTCTGCAAGACTGTGTCATATTCACATCTTACCAGCTTAGGGGTTTGATACCAACACTGCAGACCTACAGGTCTAGTTTTGCTCTGTTCTCTGTGTAGCATTAGTTCAAGTAGCTGTCGGGGAGTGAATCCACTCAAAGAAGCAGAATTAGAAAGCCACAACATTACTACTAGCAACTTGTCTACATGTTGGTCTAATGACTGCATGCCTTACAGTGGTTTAGTGCTTGGTGGGAAGTGATCCTACTTTCTTTTCAGCATGGCAAGAGTTCCTTATGCCTTTATAGCAAGAAAAAGGGATTACTGGACATGTTTATGTTCTCATTTTCATGTAATGTATTAATACATTTTTAGAAGAAATTGATTGCCCAAGTTGTCATTCTTTGTTTTCAGTTGTACTGGTGCTTGTTGGTGATGCAAGGCTCTAACCATGCTCCTGCCAGGAGCTGTTCACCTGGTTAGGCCACAGATCAACTAGAAATGCAACCGACAGATGCAACTTAAGGCTTACATTGTTTCTGTTTAAATAGGACTTTAGCTACAAAATTATGTGAAGGCAAGCTATGACTTCTGAAGTCCATTTTTTAAAAGCACAGTCTTCTCATTTTAAGTTGTTTTGCACCCCCATCTCCAAGTCATTTTGCAAAGAGCAGTGAGTGTCTCTGGAGATCAAATACTACAGATTAATGTGCCACGCACCTCTATAAAGCAATAATTGCCTCACTTCTCCCCAAGAGATGAGGATGTTTAACATCTCCGAAAAAAGACCTTCTAAATGTGTGACTACATAAAGGCTTAAGAATAATTTAGTGCTTCTGACAGTCCCACTAAGCCCTTAATACCCACCTAAATCTGACCTTTATGCTTCTACTTTAAGCACTGAGGTTTGAAAGTTTTGGACTACAAAAGTGGTTTAGTTTGCAACGGTGATAAACTTTAGGAGACCTAATCTAACTTACACTTACAAAATTGCCCAAATTCATGGAAGGTGCCCCAAAATATAAGGAATTCTAATGAGAAATCACATTTTAATTAATTGTCATGGTTTTATCATCTCATCTGTACTAGCCTCTGGTGGCTCATTTGAAAAGGAGTGAGGATTTCCATTTTAAAAGCAGGTTTTAAGAAAGGGTCCCTCTATCTGCACTGGGTTTCAGATAAACAAAACCCCCATATTTCCACTGTGAAGTCACACTGTGCCTGTTAAAAAGATGCAGATAGTAAGAAAAAATGACCATTTAGAAAACACACTTAAACATTAGCATTGTTGTAGATATGTTTATGGTTATTGCTCTGGATTCATCTGAAATTTAACAGGCTTTTAATGGCTTCATTTTGGAAATGGTTCTGCCTGAAGGAACAACTATATGTGTATAGTTTCTCTGTGTTGCTCTCAGCTCATGTACAAAAATTAACAAACAGCATATTCACAGTATCAGCAGAATAGTCATCATTCCGTGGCTGCAATGATGCTGTGCCATCTTTACACTTAGTTCTTCCATACAAAGCTCGAATAAACACATTAGAGTTTTATGTGCCCCCTGTTTGAATTCATGTGCTGATAGATCTACAGGAAAAGGAGACCTGAAGTTCTGCCTCAAGCCCCTGTTTGCAAATCCAGAAGAATCCATCCTGCTCAGCTCAGCAAGCACAAGGGCAGTGGATTCAGTGAGCCAGACTGGGCTCCCACAGGCCATAACCTAACACAAAACTGCTCTGCAGACACATCAAACCTGGAGTGCACCACACAGAGCATTCTCAGGCTGCTGCCCTCAAACACCAGCTCACCAATGCCCCCAGGTCGACAGCTCACTCAGGCACAGACAACTTCGAGGCCTGGCAGAGGGCAGCAACAGTTCCAATTTTCTGGCTGAATAGGCCAACACAGCCAGGTTTTGTGATTACCCTAATTTTTCAGAACACTACAGCCACTTGGAATCACTCTGTGCTGAAATAAAATTATTACTGATTTCACAGAAAGGGTTACATCCTTTTGTAGGGAGAGAAGGACTGGAACATCTGAAAAGGTAGCACCAAGTCAGTAACAAAAATGCGAAGTTCAGTATGATGTGGCATTTAGGTTTCATTTAAGCTTTTTGAGATATTTTCTGGGGCAGTTAGGAACATTCCTTCCACACACAAACAGTAAGTCTACTGTTAGATCTTAGTTTTGAATCTAATATAGTTCATTATCATTTAATATATCTATTACAGTAGCACCTTGATTATTGTACAACTTTAAACACAAGACACAGTCCCTATTTCATATTATCTGTAAAGAAACGGTGAACTTTACATCCTAAAAGTAAAAAAGACAAAAATGGTTATCTGCTCATGAATGACAAATTCTTTAGTGCATTCATTCTAGTCTGAAACCCTTTGTCCTTTTAAAGAATACCACGTACTTCCTAAATTCAGAGCAATTACCCCCCATCCTCCTAAGTATCATGTTGCAAAGTAAACAGTACTGTTAATTGGAACCTGATAGAAACGGTAATGCGGTACCTTTTTTCTTTCAGTGTGATAAAACCCCTTAAAAGATGCAACTCAGCATCAATAAATTTAGGGAATACACTATATACATTAAATAGAGGTAAGTTGAGTCCAGAGTCATTTGCTTCTTCATTCAACCTCAGAAGTGGTGGGGGTGTCTTTAAGCAGCACCGTCTGCCCTCTGTGCCCTCCTCAGACCGGCCCAGATTCACAGAAAGGAAAGCAACAACAGCGGTGGGAAGCTTAACTAAGCAACAGTCACACTCCAGGTTGTTCTCTGTAAAAACCCACGGGGGCAGGACGACTGTCCCATGCTGAGGTGGCCTAACGTGACAGACTTGTATGTGAGCAGTGTCAGTCCTCATCCCTGCAAGCTCATACCTGCAGCAGTCAGTGCTTTGTTCAACAAGGCTGGGGGACTGCTAATGCAAGATTAAGTTCTTTTTTCTTCATTCAGCAATTAACCAGATTGCTGTTGTGTCTGTCTTTGATTTAATTTTACAATCCTCAGAGGGTTTAAAGAACCGCTGTCTGAAGCATCTGCTTCTGAAATACTCTTGTGTATTTTTGCTTTCCTTTTTTATACTTTTCCATTCTCTGTTGCAGTACCACGATTCTCCCTGCTCCTGGTTTTCTTGTGTTTTCCTTCAGAGGCAAAATTACAGTGATCCTGACGCAGTTTGGGCACAGCCACAAATAGTCTGTTTGTCCTTCCTCTCTCTGTCTCATAGTTAGAAAAGCATCATTGTGCACACAGTTCTGTCGATTTCAGTGGATGAATCCAGTTCATCCATCATGTTAGGCAGTCAAAAAAACCCAACAAAAAAACTCAAACAAAAGAAATTGTCTAAATCCCAAACAGGCATCTTTGGAATCAGTAGTGCAAAATGTTTGCGGACTTCTTTTCCTTGACCTACTGCAATAATCTCTTAATCTTCAAGTCTTCCCTAAAATAGTGGATCTGTAAATGTAAAACATAAGAACAATGAAAAAAAAGAAGCAAATTTAAAGGCTTGGGTTATTTCAATCACTCTCTCCATATTCTCGCTTATTTCAAACCATTATACATCTCTTAGAAGAGCTGTAAACTGTCGGAAGATCCAGTTAGCCTGGGGCATTCTTCATCTGCATCAGGCTTTTGCACAGCTACAGCAAGCTGAGGGTATTCTTTACATGGAGGATAATTTGAGATTAAAATGAGCTTTTATCAGTGCAGCCTCAGTTCTGCAAATTCGTTTTAAATGGAAGAGACCTCCCTCAGAGGTCACAGTTTAAATACCTGCACTTCACAAGCTTTGGTATCAGTGCAGTTTGGAGGTACGTTAGAAATGAGCTGATAAAATGAGAGGTTACCTTAAGGATTTCCACCTGTCTTTTTCTGTCTGGTTTTCTGGACTTTCACTTTCATAGGAAGCCAGATACAAACCTGGAAACAGTAAATATGTGTTATTTCCAATAGCACTATTAAGCCCCATCTCTCTGCATTCCTGTATGTCCTTTTGTACCACACAGAAATTTTAAAACTTCACGGTCCATCAGGTAGCTGGTAATCAGTGGGGCACTGATGTTTAGCTCATGTGTCTACTTTGGAAAGCTGTTACGTTAATTTTGATGGAACAGTAAAGGAGCCCAGAGTTAAAATATGTTAGCATGACCTTCTCATAACAATATTAAGCAGTTGAATGGTCTCTGGTTTTGCATATAGAGATCTGGGCCCATTTCCTCCATCACAGCACTGCTACTCAAGAGTTATATGAACATTAAAAAAGAGAGTGAGACCTGACACCTAAACACATAAGCTTTTAAAAACTAAGGATATTCTCATCATTTAACACAACTTTATGTTCCTCAATCTTTTTAAAGCTTATGAGGACATGGTAGCTTAAAAGGATACACAATACCCTCAAGATAAGAGTAAGTTACAGAAACCAGAGAAGGAATGCAGTGGAAGAAAATAAATGGTTCCTCCCCCCCCCACCCCCAGCAAATCTTTACACTGTAGGATGCATTTTATGACACCAGTATGAGTCTAGATTGTAGAGTCTTCTCTGCAAAAGCTGGCAGTGCATTAATATCTCACTGTCTTCTCGGAATCACAGGCTGTAATTTGTGTTCACACACATTTCCTCATTCGACTGTTTCATGATGCTTTTATTCTTTAATGCTGGGACCATCTCAGCATTCAAGTCTGTGCTACAAATGCATTGTCTTTTAATATTCAAGTGTTGGCCACCATTCCTCCACATCGTGACAAACACAGTACAGCTGCATTTCACATGCCACTGCTGCATCTCTCTCAGATACCCTCCCACCTTTCATTCAGGGCAGCTCTTTCTACTCTGCACTGCCCCTGGGTAATGGGGGAGGCTTCCTGTGCCTTCTGAAAAGGGCATTTCACAAAAGCAGTATGAATATAGGGGAGGACATGAGGGAGAAAATCAGCGAACAATTAGTGGGGTGAGGTCACTCTTTTTTAGTCCAGTAGCCTGAAAACTGTACTTTTACCTTGACTTTCATTTTCTGTCCCTTTAGAGCCTAAAACAAGATGAAACGCTTTCATCCTATCTCCTTTTGATACATATTACTTTAATCACATTAATTATTCTATTTTGGCAGTCATTCTTAGGATTTAGGCAGGATTTTAGAAGCAGTATTTTGCTTTCTGAAGTAGTCTGTGAAATACAAGCTGTCTGGTCTGATTACCTTGGATTAGTACAGAAAACTGCCTACAGAATGAAGGAAAAATAAATCCAACACCAGAATAGCTTACGGGAAGGTTGCTATAGACAATTCTGTGCGTGACAATGTACAGAGAGGCAGCTGACACGAACCCATATGAAGAGACACAGTCTGACATGCTGGATACCAAACTGACGAGGACAGATAAGTATAAGAGGACAATCAGAGAAATAATTTCAGAACAGGGCTTTCATAGCTACAGCTGAAATTAACATAAAAGGTTTTCTTAAAAATTCTTTTCTGTAGATAACATGTGTCTTTGTTGTAGAGGAGGAGGTCAGCTGGACTCCATCGCCCTGGGCTGTGTTTACTGAAGAGATGACAGTGTTGGCTTGTGAAAGAGATTAGCTCTGGTTCCATCAATCACAGAATGAGTGGCTAAGGGACAGCTGACATTCACAGCAGCCCATGACATGCTTGTGTGGCCTCTTTTTGTGATTACAAAAATAGGGCCACAATGGCAGCTTCCTAGACAGTGCCTTATAGAGAAGCTGCAGACAAGAGAAAAGCCATCAGGCTGCAGCTTCATCTGCTAGAAGGTTGCATTTGCAAAAACACATTGATAGACTGGGGATAAACAAGCTGTTTGGCAGGAAAGCTTGGAAAGAGCTGGGCCTGGTCAGTGAGAGAGATCACCAAAGCATGAATCAGGGTGTTAATTAGCAGTGATGAAGAATGACATTTTCAGTGATTAGTGATTGTACAGAGTCTTACCATCTTCAGTAAAAATGGGAGCAGTGTGCAAGTAGTGGATGATGTTAGGGTCTTGCTCAAATGGACACTCCACTTGCTTCCATGTTATAAATTCTCCTACTTGCTTAGCCAATTCCAGAAATTTCTGTAAACATAAAATCATTCCACTTAGATACAGTAGGATTATCTCATGTTCAGTGTTTGATGGTCTGCACGGAAAATTGCAGGCCAATAGACTCAGACAGTCCCTCAGCTATAGGAATGGGATAAGTAAAAACATTTTTTAGATCTTACTTCAAAGTTGACGTGTCCATTTGGAAGGCGATTAGCACATCCCTCATTCAAAAAATAAATGTCTTTGATCAACAGGCTGAAGAAGGGGATCACAATCTGTGGAGAGAAATGACATAACCATTATCTTTTCAGTTCAGTATTTTCTCTGCATGAAAGAAGAACTCAACTGGGAGAGATGAGAATAAAGAAGTATTAACTTTTCAGTGTGCTGTGCACTTAAAAAGCAGTACAGTGACAGGCAGGCAGAAGGGCAGTAGTGTCTAGAGAGATCTTCAGCCACCAGCAGAATGTATGCTGAGATGAAAGTGAACTGAGCACAATGTTCACTGGGCAGAATACCATGACTAAGAAATGCTAAAAGCCCAGTTTATTAACAACAGCATCACTGTCTGATGACAACATCAGCCAGCAAAGAGCAAAATAACATTGCAGAACTCTTCCCTTTCCTGTTGTGTCCTTATAAGCAGAGATGTTGAACACACAAATCGAGCAATTTAAACACAGGTGGGAACCAAAGAACTGGTATTGTCCCTGGACAAGGAAAGACAGAATAAAATCTGATGACCAAGGACTTGTCTACAAACAGTTAATCAGAAGCTGTTTCATTTTCAACAGCTCCATGCATGGCTACCTCTTGAGGCATGTAATTTCCTTCCTGGTGCCTGATTAGTACAACCTGCTTCTCCAAATTAACCTGCAGACAAACAGGATTGAAAATATTAAGCTGGTTGACAGGAAACTGTCAACAGTAGCCAGAGAGACCATTGCAATTCTCAAAATTAGCCCTGGACATCATCCAGGGCAGAGTGGCATACATCAGTGACCCAAGCCTTCCCTCTAACCCATCAGAGTTGGGTCATAATTTGCTATAAAAGAAGTCTGTTTATGGGTAGAACTCTTGAAATTAATGGAATTACAAGCAGGGATAAATAAATTTGATGCCAGATGTTCTACAGCAGAAAGCAGTAACAGCGCTCCTGAAGTGCATTCTCAGAACCTCAGCTGAGATCCAGAGTGAAGCAGACTCCCTCAAGGGTCCTTTGTCTCACAACTCAGAGGGAAAAGAAAGATAACACAAAGGACCAGTCCCTGAAAGCTGACTCCCACGGCTCTGGGATTCGACAGCCAAACCTCAGTCTGCCCACCTCTCCAGCAGTGACACTGTGACAGCAAAAGGCCACCTGGGGGCTTTGAGCTGAGGGTCAGCAGCTGCCTCTGTGAGAATTTTCTTGTGGCAGCCACGTCTGTCTTTTAAACCACCAAGTACAAACTTAACCACCATGAACATAAAGCAAAACACTGCACGGCAGAGTGTCCACATGTTTCCACTGGGTTGTTTGTATATTAACTGAAGTGGAGCTCATTAAGCAGCACCAAAGCTAAAGTACCTTCATGGCAAGCAAGAACAGCCAAGAGAGCAATCCTTTAGTTAAGTATTTAATGTTATTCCATCTCATGCTGTACATCAGCTGTAACAGGTTATTAAATGGACCCAGAACAGGATTGGCAGCTGTTATTTTCCAGTCTACATGGATGCTACAACGCTATGATGCTGCAATGAGTGTGAACAAGCCACAGAAGTGAAAACACTGAGGCAAGGAGTCCACAAGCTACTGCCAGTGTGTGTTGTGAAAATGGAAGCCAATTCCTGTTCCAGCTAAAATACCACATCTAGTAAACTGTTAAAGAGCTGCATCTCTGCTGGCTTTCTTATGGGACAGCCATGGATAAACTCTGTAATGTCACTGCAACAGCCATAAAAAAGCCTGGACTGACACTCCAAGAGCCACTGGATACTTACCCTGATACATTCCACTGATAAAACTCAGGAATGAAAACAAAGCACAGCCTATCCTCCCAAAATGCTGAGCCCTCCTATTAGGGTCAAGTGGAGCATTTTGTAGTCAAACTGAGCTAAATGTCTTTCAGGATTTATTTTCCTGTTACCCAAACTAGATCAATCAACCTGTAGCAAAGAATACAACTCCATGTGGTTTGTTTTCTACCAAAAATTATGATGACTCTGTAACCAGTGTGGTCTTAAAAGATGGAAAGATACAGAGAGCTGGAGCCACACACTGATCCCCAGCTAGAAATCACTGCCAGGTTCTGTCTACATATTTTTTTGCAGGCAGATGTGAGCTTGTTCTGCCCTGCTCCACTGCCTGGGAGCAAGGTCAGCACCATTAGTGGTACTAAACATGAAGGAAAAGGCTTGCTGAGAGGAAAGGTACACAAATGTGGGCTGGATGCCAGGCTAATACAGCTACAGAGCCCCCAGTCAGCTCAGAACATGGCAGAGCTTGTTCTCATCTCATCCAAAAGGCACCAGAGACACACTCGAGGATACCAATTCTCTACACATTTCCATGGAATTGCTGTATTTTGGTCACCATTTATTTCCCCAATAAAAATATGTTACTGTGTATGTTTTGCTTTCCAAATTTCTGTAGGAAAAACAACAAAAGTGGTCACAATTATACTCTAATACTGGCTTCAACCCAGGCACTTTGCTAGCATAAAAGCTGGGTTAGTGCCAGAAACTCCTATTTCTCTCCATTTTTATCCCCCCTCCATGCCATCCAACCCACCCACATGCCGAAGGACAATTGCCTCCTGCAGAAAGAAGAAAGTTAATGAGATCCGAGGTGTTCTTGCTCCACGGTATCAGACAGCAGCAACACACAGTGCTGTGCTGTACACACTCCCAACATTTCACAGCCAGGGACACGCCATAAGTACAATGCAGAGTTTCCCAGTGGAATGACTTCATTTTGGAGCTGTCACAGGTCATTTGACTGCACAGACAAAACCAGACTTACTTGCTAACCAGTACACCCCTCTGCAAGCACAACTCAGTTGGAAGATAAAAATTTTCTTCAGAGTGAGCTTTGCTATGAGTTTGCCAAGAAACAATGTAACATTTTCTATCAGAAAGAAGTGATCATGTTCTTTCAGATATGTTCAAGTTCACTAAAACAAACAAATTATAATTTTGCTTATAAAAAGAAACAAAATTCCTTAATCCTACAGAAGGCATTACACGATCTGCTGTATTTGGCACTGTAAAATATCAGTATGAGTAGCTACCAAATCATATCCTGGAGCATTTTCCTGAACTAATGTTGTCTACACAAGGAAAACAGAATATGGGCTTTTTCTGATGTAAAATAGATTCCTTTCAATCTAATAAACTCTCTGCCATCAGTATTAACCAGCTGGGGGTAGAGATATGACAGAGATTGCTAACTTCACAGGAAATTAAGTCAAACAATAAAGCAACTGGTTTGAATATCTATGATGGTTGCAGAAGAACTAAACTGCAAAAGCATCTCTGACAGGTCCTCGCTGCAGTGTGTGAGAGTTGAAAGAATTGCTTTTCCAGTCACAAACATCCAAATCATCTCTCCTTCGCATAGAAAAGTGCTTTTCAGAACAACTCAGTGTACTCCCACCGCAGCTGAGTCAGCCTGCCACCAGATGCTGATCTCATTTCACTGTAAATGCTGTGAGATTCCATTAGCTTCAGCAGATTTACATCAAATTTACAGGGGTGTGAGATTAGCATCTGGCCTGGCTCCTCTAGTGAATGAATACTAAATTCCACATTGTGCTTGTTCATGCAATATCTACTTCAGCTTTGCCATGCTCAGTGCAGAGATTACCCATTTATGACTATGGACAACTGCAGTGTAAAACACCAACCCTCTTTTATATAACAAAAAAATAAAGAATTGAATGAAGGAATAAGAAAATTAACAAGAAACATATTGGGGCACAAAACAGGAGGATCCTACACTCTAGCATCTTGTCAATCTGATTTTTGCAGCATCAGTGACATGTCAGAAAGCTCCACATCTGCCCTGAACACTGATAAAACACTTCAATTCTTGCTCACTGAGATGGCAGCAACAACCAAATGAAATGAAAATTCACAAGGACAGAATATCATCCCAAATTTGCTGCAATGGATTCAGACTAGACTCCCTTGCAGGACTTGTGGTAAGTCGTCTTTCCGTAATGTAAATGGAGATCCACCTCCTCTCCACTGCTGTGCCCTTTGCTCTCCATCTCACCTCACACATCACACAATAGGGGCTTCTGTGCCAGAGCCTCGGGGCACAGTTGTAACAAAGCACAGCTCCACCTGCGTCTGCCAGGCTCATGCTCCATCGCCAAAATAAAAGTCGTTTCAGTCTGGAATACCTGTTCCAACAGGTTTATCAATCTAAACAATGTGAATTTCCCAGTGATGTAGAGACACTTGCAACTACATCCTCCATGCTGTCCTGCCCTCTCTAACCCTCCCAATGTCTGACAGAGTCCACAAAGATTTGCTTTCATCCTATCCTGACTCTTTCAATCACTTTTTTTTTTTTTTTACATTTTACATTTCCAGTTGCACCTTGAAGCACACAGGCCTCGCCCCGGTGACCCACGGAAGGGAGGAGAGCATCTGCATCAAGTGTTTGAGCCACTGACTCCCAGCAGAAAGGCACCCCACCCATGAGGAGATGGATGGGATGTGGTCACACCTACCTTCTCCCTGTTGCTGTGGGCGGTGAGGGACCTGTGAGCAGCCCCCCGCAGCGCTGTCCGGTAGTTGTAGAAGTTGCCAGTGGGGTCCATCTGGTGCTGCATGCACAAAACAACACACCTTGGTGAGAAAGTGGCCTGGGTCCTCTAAAGACAATTTTATGCTCAGTTGTAGCAAACCATGAGCAGAGCTGAGCCTCCATCTTCAAAATCCACATACCTGCAGAACTCCATGCACCAAGGATACAATGAGAGCTCTACAGCCCATGGCTGTTTATACCTTTGATTTTTCTACTAACAGCTTACTGAGCTTTTATGTGAAGAATAAGCACTGCACATTTTATGTGTGCTAAGTCCTGGAACCCTCAATGCAAAATACAGCCTTGGGTCTTCACTCAACATCCAAGGTATAGATTGGGAGCTTTACATTCAGCATTGTGTCCACAGCTAAACAAAACATGCATCAGTGGAAGCACCATGGGGTGCATATAGGCTCATATTTTGGTTTTTTAAAATTCCTCTTATTTATTTGAGTACTTTGAATTCCCTCTGCATATCAGCAGCTTTACATTCTCCTCACTACACCTGGGATATTTCAGCTTAGAATCAGGCCCTCTGCCTGTGAAATGTGTCTCCAGACATCTCACACCTGGATAACAATGTAAAATTCCCAAACAAAAATATCCTGAATACAATTAAAGTGCATCAGGAATTATTTTTTTTTTTTACCTCGAGAATGAAAAATTTGGCTGTTTTCACTTTTGACCAAGTCTTCTTTAGCCTGGAAACTGGACTCATATTCATTCCAGCTATGAGTGGCAGAGAAAAAAAGAGAGATATTGATAAGAGCTGAGTTTCCTTTTTCATCTGTGACAGCTGATGGAAGACCCGGTTAGAAGCTGTACTTACAAATGATTGCCATCAGTGAATTAAAATTCCCTATGTTAAAGCACTCTCGGGCAACGTCAATGAAGAATTCAATGACTTGTGCTCGCTGTTTCTTTTTTGCAGGCTGTAAATTAAAATAAATGAGTATCTGTAATGAGCATATGCAGAATTGGAGGTCATCCTAAGCATTTGTTCCATGCATAGCATGGCTTCATGCACAGCTTGGGCCATCTGCTTTCAGTCACTGGCCCTAATTCTGTTCCAGCAATCCAGTGGATGCTGGTGACTGGCAGCCTCTGAAATCAAAGCTTTCACTGCAGTGACACAGAAGAAGAAATTCACGGCAATTCCCAGCCCCAGTGACTGTCTCAGTGCTGGAACAGGCAGCCCAAGCAGCCCTGAAGCAGAGCCTCAGCTCCCTGCTGGCCTCCCGAGTCTGTGGGCACATCAGCACAGACTTTCCTAAGGGCAGGATTTCACACCTCTAGAATAGCAGCATCTTTGTCCCAGAAAGAGCTTGTTTCATTGCATTAATCCCTTTCCCCTCTTCTGTCCCTTTAGCAATATGGCCAGGCCAAATGATAGCATTTTGAATTCGCATTTTAATTGGACTGGAATCACCCTATCTTTTCCAAAGATGATCTTCAAATGGTAATTCTTATGTGTCACAGCCTATCCAGGCTCTTAAAACTATTATTATTCCTCCCTTCCACACCCTTTTCAAAGGGGAAAAAATTAATTTCATTTTGATGGGACCAAGTTAAACAAACTAAAGCCACTACCAAGTTAAGAAACCACAGCCACAACTACACTAATGGGCAGCAGGACAGAGAGCCATGCAGTGGGAATTCACACACACAGCAGATCTTGAGGATGACAGATAACAAATACGGCTCCACTAGAATCTTTGCTGGCAGAAATCTCACAGGATAACTCAAGGCATTTTTCCCTCTCTTTTTCCCTGCAGGGTTCATTATTGCACACTGTGCCCCTACTACATCAAGAGAACAGTGCATTCCCCCATGTGCCGCCGCCTCTGTTTTGCAACACGTTTGTCATTTATCAGGTCGCTTCTGCAAGTGCAATACTGCTAAAACTTACCATCAGATGCTTAGCTGGGTCATAAGAAATAAATCCCCAGGATTGCTTATTAATATAAAAACTCAGAGTGGTGCTTCAGGCATGTGGTAAAACATGGCACATGCTTGTAACTTACCATGCAAATTTCTGTTGCTACGAGATAGCAGAGTCTATTGAACCATTTCACATAGGCCTCAAGGTTACTTGTCTTCTTCTGTTCACTGAAACAAGTCTGCAGGGAAAAAAAGCACAGAAAGATGTAACTGTGTTCCAGTCAGCTACCTGATCACTAAGATAAATACTGCACAAAGGTAATTATTGGAGACATCTCTCTCATGCTCATGGAAGACTGTGCATTTAAGGGCCCCTTTTAAAAAGCCTGTGAGTGGCAGATGGGGGTCTGGCTGGGTGTGTCACACTGCACAATTCACACTGGTGTCCAGCAAACAGCCCTATTTTGCCTGCAGCAAGTGTTCACTGACAGTCTGCACCGACCCTTGTTCACTGGGACATGAACAGCTGGGGCATTGCAGGATTCTGGCATCAACAAGGAGATGCAGACAAAATAAGATAGGCACAGTCTTCCACAGCAGGCTCAGTTTGTGACTTTGATTCCAGGACTTCCTCCACTTCAGTAAATACAATCACCCACAGTCCTTTTCTGGAGCGAAGGGACCAGAATTTAGTGAAGTGTACATGAGATAAACAAGAGAAAAAACAGTTCTGATTGATTCTTCATGAAAAACCCCACTATTTTCCTTAGTGAGTTTTCAGAAAAAACAGGTTCTTAGCAACCAGCTCTGCCTGGATGGCTGTGCTTGAACAGGTCACTTACATGCCAGAGACACTTCACTGATAAGAGCCATTACAAGAAGCATATTTTTCACTTATTTATACAAAACTTAACATAAATTCCCATAACTGATACAGGCTGTGTGAGCAGATACTTGGCTGAACTCTTCCAGTTCCTTTGTCATCAACAGAAAATTTGACTTCAGAGGAGTGATAGGGCAGTTCACACAGCCTGAGTATGTTGCTTGGGATTGTAAGACTTCAAGTCCTTTTCCCAGCTTTAAATTCTTTGACAATCCATCTAGGACACTCAGCTCTCTGGAGTTCAAGAGATTTGTCTGAACATTCAGTGACATCCACTAGAGGGTACCAGAGAATACTGATTTTTGTTTTATTGGGATGATCATTTCCCAGAGGTACCGTAAACACATGCCACTAAGAAGAAAATCATAATGCATAAGCAAAGATCCATTAATGTCAATGGGATCACCCATATTATGTAAGGGAAACCAGTGACTAAGAACCCCTTCAGAAATGGGGCTTAATAGGATTCCCAAGGTAATTCAAAGTAAGAAAATATTCACCTGTGATTATGTGCATACAGACGTGTTTAGAAACAGAAATCACAGTACTATGATATGGAGGAGCAGAGCTTAACAGGACTGAAATTCCGAGCCACTTTATGAATAGACTACAAACACAATAAAAGTGTATTTTTAAAGCATCTCAAAAGTAAATGTTAGCAAGCAGCATGTAAATATCAAAAAACCCAAAGGAAACCCAAATCAGCCCCAGTCTAACCACAGTGGCTGCTTTTCATGTGCTCTGCTTCTTGTTCCCTTTACAGCAGAAAGTACCCAAACCCCGGGTTTTGTTCTGAAAATAGTATTTCCATCTCAGAACTGTTGTCCTGTGCCAGGGCATAAGAGCCACAGCTAATAACGCAAAACTTGTGAAAAATGTGCAACAGTGAAGTTGAGACAGACTGCTTTTTAAAGGTTAAGCTTTATAAATGGCAGCAATATTTAGCACCTCCCAAGCATCTTCCATCTGCAGCTCAGAATACTTGATAAACATTCGTAAGTGAAGCCTTTTGAAGCCCTCACGCAAGAAAGATGTTTAATATGATCTCCAGCTGGAGGGAATTCAGACCTGAGCCAACTCCCTGTGCTTGACAGGGGTGCTCTTCATGGGTCAGGGAATATGTGACTCCACATAAGGTTTGTGCTGCTTTGTACAAAGATGTGTCCAGAGAAGGGCAAAGGAGCTGGGGAAGGGTCTGGAGCACAAATCTAATGAGGAGCAGCTGAGGGAGCTGGGGGAGCTCAGCTTGGAGACAAAGAGGCTGGGGGGGAACCCTCTTGCTCTCTACAGTTCCATGAAAGGAGGTTGTAGGGCAAGGTGGGTTGGTCTCTTCTCCCAAGTAACAAGCAGCAGGACAAGGGGAATTGGCGTCAAATTGTGCCAGAAGAGATTGGATATTAGGAAAAATTTCTTCACTGACAGGGTAGTCAGGCATTGGAACAGGCTGCCCAGGGAAGTGGTGGAATCACCATCCCTAGAAGTGTTCAGAAATGTACAGATGTGGCACTTGGGGACATGGTTTAGTGGTGGCCTTGGCAGTGCTGGGTTAAGGGCTGGAGTTGATGATCTTAGAGGTCCATTCCAACCTAAACTATTCTGTGATTCTGTGTACAATGCTCTCGCCCTGGGCTGTGTCTTGGCACAGAAGCTTTCTAAACCAACCATGCAGAGCATGAAGGAAAGTTCCAAACTACCCCACTTGGATCAGCCTTGCTGACTTGAAGCCCAGGTGGCTGAAATCTCACTGTGGCTGGTTTGGTATCTTGTGTTTCTGACACACATTTGCTGCCTTGGGGTTCCTTTCTAAAGAATGTGACCAATGCCCAGAATACTTGAAACTCCATCCCTGTCTGTTTCCCTCATCCTGAAACAAACGGCAGAATTTCCCTAAGTCCAAGAAGAGAAGGAAAGGGCCCAATATTGCACATTTCATCCATCCATCCATCCATCCATCCATCCATCCATCCTTCCATCCATCCATCTTTTCACCACTACAAGCTCTTTTGGGGCTCTTTGTGCAGCACTACAAACACACCTGATACCTTTGGCATCCAATGAGGAAATTCAGCCATTGATGTATGATCTCAGTGGGAAACCCATATGCAGTTCAGAGGAAGAATTTTCTACCCTCTTTCTTTTCAGACAGTATGTGAAATCTCTGACTCTCCCTCTCCAGCTAGGAAGCCTCTTTCCTTATTGAGGCACTCACTGAAATGCTGCTTCAAACCTCAATGGAATCAGTGGAAAGACTCCAAGTGGCTTTCACAGCCTTTGGATGAAGCCTTGATCAGGCACTCTGTTCCCTGTGGTGCTTTGGGTTAAAAGCTATTGTGTAGGGAGAGAAGAGTTGATTCATGACGCACTGACTCACTGCTGTGGTGTCTGGGCACACACTGAGGGCATTACATCACATCCAGAGCCTTTACTCCTTCAGCAGAGCAACAGACATTCCCTGGCTGTGCACAGCCACAACCATCTGTCCCAGTCACAGCAGCTTGGGAGGAACAAGCCTGAAAGCACAACATCAGGGCTGTGGCCAGTTTGTCACCAGGGAGGAATGGCAGTGACCTGCCTGTGAGAGCTCTGCCAACAGGTTCCCATCCTTGCCTTGACAATACAAGTCACCAGTTGGCCTGGCCCTGGTCAGCTCGTGACTCAGGCCCTGCTCTTGGGGACCTCGTCACATCTGAACAAACTGTGGTCACAGCAGACACTTCTTATGTGGAGAAACCATACCTTGGTGCCATCCAGAGGGTCTTTATGTACAAACGCCTGCACAAACTCCTCGGGTCCAATGTGGCTTAGTCTTTCCTGTTGAGGGTAGGGGAGTGGGAAGAGAGAGGGAAAAATAAGAAAGCATCCCAGAGGATCTTCTGTTCCTCTTGGTAAGACATTGTCATTTTCTGTCAGCTCTGAGTGGTGCCACCAAACTTGTAGACAGTCAACTAACCAGACATTAAAATTCATAATAACAATTAGAACTATGCCAGCAGAAAGATGAAAATTAGAATAAATACGTCTCATTACTGACAAGCCCCAGTAAGAGTCCCCTCCACTGTGCTGGGTGCACAGGGCTTCATCTGGGAGCCAGCAGGCATCAGTTCTGTGCTTGGTGCTGCCTCAGACCTGTTGTGGTCCAGCACTGCTCCAAAGCCTTGTTTCCCAGCTGTTAAATGGCAGTAATGCTGTTATCTGGTGTCCACAGCAACTCACTGCTCAGCTGCCCACACAGGGCTCCGCCCTGGCTCCCTGCCCACTGACCCTCAGGTGCTGCCCCAGGGTGGTGGCTCTGGGTCACTGGGTAAGGAAGGCACTGAGGATGCACGGGACACATTAAAGGCTTTGCTTACACTGGAGAGTGTCCCAGGCACTAAGCAAAACAAGAATAAATAAAGTATCCAAAACTCTCTTAGCAAAAGACAGGCGACCTCCAGCAGCTTCTGAAAAAACATGGCAGCTCCAATCACACACTGACCTTCCTGCCAGGCTTCTCACTCCCCTTAAACATGTTCATTAGAAAAATAAATGTTTTCAGTAGGTTGTAGGCTACAAAGGTATTCAGAGGAGGTATTTTGGAATTCCTACAGCCCAAACTTAGAATACTCAAGCAAAAATAAAATAAATGGTAATTCTGCTCAAGGGAAAATATTATGTCTACTCCTATGCTTTTTCTCTGAGCCTATCACCTTAAAACTGATAGGGGTACAGGGCTCTTACTGATCAATAACTGTTTTAAATAAATACCAAATAATTCTTACTAACAAATAAGCATCAGACAGTTTCAGTGCAGAGCACTTGATGTATGGGACATAGCAATGGAAGAGAAGGTAGAGAACATTGATTACAGTACAGTGGAATTAAAGTCTCCAGCTGCATTTGTTTTAAAAAGGCAGTGATGCCTCAGTTACAGGGAATTTTCCCTTGGAAGACATTGTACTGTGGAAGAGGAAAAAAACAAAAGCAAGAAAAAAACTCCATGCAAAAGGACTTCTACTCTCTGGCTTAAGTTATATAAAGCAAAGAGAGCCAAAGCTGCATGTTCTGAAAATTAACCATTCCATTTCTTGACAAATAGAGTATCAACTATCTTCAGAATTCCAAAGGCTGATTTCCTAATACTCGCTCCAATCCACAGTGCATTTCAAGTTTTGTTTTCCCATCCTTACCCTCAAGGATGAGCAGTGTCCACAGGAGGACAGGCAGCAGCAGGGCACCAGAGCCACAAGAGATCTGCAGATGGCAGCAACGTTTTACGTTCTCCTGTGCACACCCAGGAGGTCCTCCTCATGGACCTGACCCTGGGAGAAGGGTGTGCAGCACAACAGCACATCCAAGGTTTCAGCACTGCAATTTTTCACCCAAGAGCCTGCTTGGGAGCAGAGTGCAGCCCAGCACAGGGGGAACAGCAGGACTTTGTGGGGGTGCTATCTGCACACCCTTATATGTCCATGTACAAAATCCCAAAGGGAAGAACTAAAGCCACATCAGACAACTCACATGCTTTGTGTATCTGGAGAAATGGATCTGAACTGCTAAAATTTCTTCCAGATTGATAAAAGGGTTAATGACCAGCCATTTCAATAGCACCTGCAGAGCTTGTGGGGCTCTGAGCACCTCATAGAAGTGACATTCCTGGGACTTGACTTTGCTGGGATAAGGTTTTCATTTCCCAAACAAGCAAGCTGAAGTACAGTGACCTGCTCCAAGATGCACAGGGACACTCTGATATATAGTTTGCTTCCCAAGCATCTCTTAACCTGTCAAACCCTGCCTCCTGCTGCAGTGCTGATACAGCATGGGATGTGCTGCAGCAGTGCAGACATTTTTTGGTTATGTCTGGAATACTTAGCAGCTGATGGCTTAAAATAACATCTCTGGCTGCCCAAGTTGGGAACCATTCCCACTTACCAGCTCCACATGTGTCAGCTGCTGAGCCAGGGTGTAAGGGTCACTGCAGACGCTCAGGATTTCTCTCTGAATTGATGGAGGTTTAGTTTTAAAGGCAACCAGCTTATCAGAGACAGCAGTACTGATCTTGACAATCCCTTCTTGCCCATGGCTGAGGGTTGCAAGCTTCTGATTCAGGGCTTGCAAAAGCTGATTCATCTTTTTCCAGTAAGCCTGGAGAGACAGGGAGAGAAACATAAGCCACACAGAAAACTTGACATAGGAGTGCTTTTTTATGCTGAATTTTCCTTCCTGCAAAATACTCCTAAGCCAGCAACAGGTTACCATTTTATTTCCAACAAGCCTATTTCAGAATAACCAGTTGGCTTAATTACAGTTCTGTGCTCTGGACACAGAGACTGCAGTCAAGAGAAGAGGCAGGCGGGACTGGTGGGTTGGGCTGGCACTGATACTCCAGATTCCTGCCAACATCAGGTTCAAAGGAGAGGCAATGCTACAGCATGAGTTACTGCAGCTTTCTGGAGCACAGCAGCTTTTGGGTACCTATCTTTTATGTCAGCTACGTGTTGGCTGAGAACTCTACCTGCTAATGGTGCCTTGTCAACTCTTATTTATTAGGAATAAGAAATGTTTCTAATGCTATTTTCTCCATCCTTTTGACCTGAATGCAGAAGAAGCCTGCAGCTGCTTGCTACCCAGCTGGAGTGGCTGGAGCATTGTGTAGCTTTGAGTATTTAATATCCAAATGTTAATTGCTACTGAAGGAAGCTCACAGTGTATTCCAAGCACATCCATGTGCTCAGCAGGATCATCATTACCTACTTGCCCAGGTTGTTCTCAGAGCTGAAGCAACTCTTTACAGACAATGAGTGGAGTCTCTGGCCATGGAGGATGGGCAGAAAGAAATTACTTCAACTCTTCACAACTGACGTGCAAACATCGCAAAACTGAGATAACAGACCTGGTGGCTGGGCTCTAAAGACAAAGGTTAATTGGAAATGTCCTTGGCTAAACTGTGCCTCACCACAAAACAATACACACCTGTGTCACGTCCCAGGCTGGACGCAGCTCAATTGAGTCTTTGGGAAGTAATCCCATGGTTTAGACCCAGCCCCTGTCTTCTTCAGAGTCTTCAGTGTTAGGCATTAACAGCATTCATGTTTTAGGTGTTCAAGGGACCAGAAACCAGACTTTGTGCTCTTCTCACCTGCACAGAATCCCATCTGCACATTGGAGATAGCACCTTCTCCTACTTCACAGTGAAGAATAACTTCTCACATCTACTCTGTCTTCATTATGGGGTAGGAAAGGCTGGAGACCTTTAAAACATCCCAAGTGCTTCAGCTTTTGCTGCAACACTTTGTAACTTTGAGGCAGCTTTTCTAATAAAAGGTTTCACATTGCTCACTTGGACTCACATTGCTCTCCTTTCCCTTAAGGAAGATGCTCTCTTGAGCTGGGCTAGAACGTGGACCAGATAAGCAGGATGTAGTCAGGCTTTTTTTTTTGTAAAACAGAGCTGTTAAGTCTGACATGAAGCCAGTACCCAGAAGGCAGGAGGGACTTGTCTTGGAGAATGACAACACACAATGTATTTGGAATCAAATCCCACAGGTGGAGTGAAAATTGAGTGAGGAAAATAAAACCCCACTCTCAGTTTTTATCTGTTACTGATGTATATTAGCTCCAAGGAAGGCCTTCTTCATGTAAATCCTCATGTCAACAGATGGTCACACTTTTGATTTACAAAGACTGTTCTGGACCGAAACTACTGACCACCATGTAAATATTTCTCTGTTTAACATCCAGATGTGTTAGCAAATCTCAGCACAGCTTATGAAGCTCTGTGAACACAATGTTATTTTTCAGTGAAAACTCAAATATCCGGCATTTTGTGAACTTATTTTGTAAACAGGGAACTCAGGGGTTTTTTTGGGGGTGGGGGGCAGACAGCACTGAAAGCCAAGCCTTCTAATGAATATAAAACATCTGGCAAGAAGACTTAGCTGGAAACCCAGCTCCTCTTTCTAAAAGGAGTTTGAATGAGAAATCTTGGATCAGCCATGTCTGTGCAGTATCAAATTCTTCATAGTTTGGATGAAAAGCCACAAAGTCGCATACAATTGCTTGAAAGACATGCATATTAGCCAGTCTTTCAATAAATCTTTATCAAGAGATCTAGTTTCACCTCGTTTTGTAGGGTATATGGCACAAAAAATAGATATAGACAACAGTAAACAAAGACTCAGGTAAGCCAACCACCTAATAAAGAATGAAACAAAAAAGGACACAAACAATTACACAGAAATCAGAGCTCTTGAAGAGACACACTGGAAATCGGTTGGGTGCACCCTTGCCTAGAAATCTTTTCTGTGCACATTGGGGGAGAAATAAAAAACCACAAAATCCTGCTTTTGCCCTTCTAAAAGCATTTCCTGCCTTCTTTAAACTACATCCACTAGCTGAAAACAACATTGTTCATTACCTTCAACGTGCTGGTAATTATCTTGCCACAAAGTGACCCCCCACCGTACAGGGGCTGCATGCTGGACTTTATCAACCAATTTCACTTCA
This sequence comes from Ifrita kowaldi, assembly GCA_013398055.1. Classification (NCBI taxonomy): domain Eukaryota; kingdom Metazoa; phylum Chordata; class Aves; order Passeriformes; family Cinclosomatidae; genus Ifrita; species Ifrita kowaldi. The sequence goes on from VZRS01012379.1 coordinate 995,176, forward strand.
CTGCCACATTAACAGTCAAAAGAAGCACACTACTGTTTAATATTTAAAGGAAATGTTTCGTTCTTAACTAGGAAAGTTCCTCTGAAGACAGCAGGCCTCAGCAGGTGGCTTAGGAGCTCAAATTTTAATTAAAATTTCTAGCTCTAAATGCAAATCACAGCACTTACTAAGAAATGCTTCTCAGCATGGACACCTTTATAAGCACATCTCAGCCTTTAGAAAGTGGACTCTACAAAGGACAGGAGCAGACACTGCAGGGGAAAATCCTGCACTGACCTACATGGACTGGATGACATCACAAATCTTTCCGCCTTTAATTTCTGTGGTTCACAATGAGAACAACTTTCTTCCAAAAAACTAACGGCCACCATCACTCTTCTGTGCTGTCCCTTAAAGAAAGGAAATTTGCATCTGGAGGATACGAGCTGTTTCTTAAATTAATTATTGATTTTGCTCAGGCATAATCACTTGCAATTACAGTGCCTGGTAATATCTGAAAAACAGTGATTTGAAACTAATGTAGTCTGAGGCCCCCCAGGGCACCCACAAGCACTTGTACACAGCTGTGCAAGCTCCAGAGCAAAGGTGTGCAGTGCTTGCTCAGGTTAGGCAAATAAACCACCACTTTGCATGCAGAAAGTTGATTTATAGTATTTCTGATTCTTCAGCAGAGCAACTACTGATGTTAAAGAGCACACACTAAGTCCCTGCTCTCTGGGCTGGTTCCTTCTTTCCAGAGGACACGATTTTGGTGGGTCTGTATGGGGCTCCCTCACTTCTGATGCTGAAGGGCTGCAAGGCATCTTTTGTGGTGGCTGGCCAGGAGCAAGTCCATCGCCTCTTTCCCTTGAGGGAATTTTATTGCTCTGGTTAATGGAACTAAAGCCACTTTGGCTCTTTCTGAGTTTTTTTGTTGCCTTCACCTCCACCACTGTGTCCCACAGCTTCCCCTTCCTGCCCCTTCTCTCCCATGGGCTGCCCAGCCCAGCCAGTCAATCCATGCCAGCCTCACCCTTGGAAAAAGTGCCAGACATGATGCCAGCCCAGTCCAAGGGCAGCTGTTCCCATTTATGACATATTTCATGTGCATAGGAGAGCCCAACTTCATTTCTGTTGTGCTGCAGCCCTGCTAATTCCTTCTGTCCTCTCTCCACCCTTCTCCCTCTCATCCTCATGGGCATGTTCTTGTTGTCCTACTGGACTGCACCCCTCTGTGTCTTGAGGCCAGGCCTTGATGTAGCCAGTGGATCTGAATTCTTCCACATCCCATGGTTAACCTAGAAGTAATTAGAGACTCTGTGTACTATTTGCTTATTATTTTCATGAACTTCGTGGTCTTTTTAATGTTTCCAAATTAATTTATGGGATTCACCCACCTGCATTTGCAAGCAGGTCTCCCAGAGGCTCCATTCACTGTGACCCACTGTGCCACACACAGAGCTCACATATTTGAACACCAGGATCATACAGACATCAAGCCTGAGTTTGTGCTCAGCAGGCCACACACTGCTGTCTCCTGTCACTTCCATGCTCCCAGACAAGCTACATGTCCATTAATTTCTTTAAATGTAAGAACATGGATCCAGAGAAGCTGTGGATGCCCCACCCTTGGAAGTGTTCAAGGCCAGGTTGGATGGGGCTTGCAGCAACCTGGTCTATGGAAGGTGTCCCTGCCCATGGCAGGGATGTGGAACAAGATGGTCTTTAAGGTCCCTTCCAACCCAAACTAGTTTGTGATTCTATGATTCTAACCTGGGAGATCACAGCTCTGCTGCTATTTGAATTGTCACCAGCACATTCAGTCTGTGCTATGCCTTCATATATTCCTTCTGTAAAATAGAAAGTTCAATGTGCAGGAGATCAATTCCAATGCTCACTCTGGTGTGTCCCCACGTCACTGCCCCAGAAGCACCTAAAGACAGATGAGGCTTTCAGGGCAGCTACAACAGGTTTTTACCATTATTGGAGAACGAAACTCAGAGTAGCCAGGAACAGAATGTGGAAAAAGGAGGAAAAGAAGGAAAAGGAGGAACCAAGTGGGAAAAACTCAATATATCAGCAGAACATCCCAAGTCAGGCATCCTCACCTCATCACACGGGGCTATCCTGTGAATCATGTCTTTCAGATGGCCAATCATCCGCTCTTCCTGAAAGTCATACGGGAATGTCTCTGTCCACTCTGTTAGCAACTGTAAGATTTTGGGTCCAAATTTTCTGATTCGAGCCTGAAATGGAAACCGTTGAATGATGGAATGAGGGATTGAAACATATTTACTCATTAAAGCCTCTCACTGGGTGTGTCACTGAACGTGGGGCCAGGTTTTCAAAGAAGGCATTTACGTTGCACCTGCAAAACCTGCACACATGCATACAAAGAGTGTGGTGCACAAATAATACGTTGGCATGCAAAGTATACCAGAACTTAGGTGCATGCACAACTGCCTGTTTTACATGCAGATTTAAGTACTCTGCACATGCAATTGGCCTGTTTATGGTTGGATGGGCATTCTGTTGGTGCAACCTTTATACCTTTTTTAAAAACATCTGGCCTTTTTTGCTGATTCAAATCATTTGTTCTTCCCTTTTGTACTTACAACTCTTCTATATTTCCATCCCTCTCTGAAAAACTGGAATGAATTTCTTGACCAACAAAGAGGTTTTTTGCTCCTTTGCTTTCTGGCTGTACAAAAAAAACTGCTTAGTGACCAGTGGCAGATGTACAATGAAGAAAAGATGGACAAAACAGCAGCACTTTTGCAACTTTACCTGGGCTGCTGATAATGTTGCTCTCTTCCCACATGAGCTCAAGGTCATGATGGGACAAGGACACTCACACAGCACACAGCTGATGCCCACTTCTGGTGTCGATTTATCTGAGGATGTGGCAGTGGGAATAGTCAGGATGGGGCAAAGAGGGAAATGTGAGGAATGGCACAATTGGTGCATTAGTGTTATCTCAAAAGACAGCCAGTGTGGCTGCTCCCAGAGCTTTCATCCTCTGTTATGTGAAAAGGAAATGGTGTTAAACAACAAACTGCATTTTTATTTACAGAAAACACAGACCGAAACAAACAGCCTTCTTCTGCATCCCACGTACTGCAGCTACCAGTGCACCCTGTAATCAGGAAAAATTATACTCTTAAGCTCTCCAGCTCTTTGTTTTTCAACCAAGGTGGTTAAAATGCATATTTCAGCTTTCCACCAACAACAGGTTTCAATGAACCACATCTCTAAAAATAACTGCTGTCAGCTAGCATTAAGCTCAGGCTCAAAGACCAGCAGGTGGCTGCTAAAGGGAAGGCTTTATTGGAAACTACAAAGGTCTGGGGAGACATTTGCTCCAGCTGTGTAAACTGCATTATGAATTGATGGAGAGGACTTCGTGCAAGTCACAGGACATGGGATGGGAGGCTGCTTGTGTACAAAGTCTCAAAATCAGCCCCGCTCTCGGGAACACAAAATCAGCTGTGTCCCACCAGCCCTGTGTTGCTACAAAACCCAGATGCACTTCAGGCAGATAAGAGATCTTCATAGTAAGACAGCATTTCTCATTTCTTGAAAGTTTAATGAGCAGCAAAACTTTGCAGTGCTCACATTTTAAACCTCCTAAACTTGTATCTGTCATAGAATTGGAGAACAGAACCTCACACCTTAGAAAACTTGTTCTGCATGGTTCACCCCATACAGATACCTCTATTAACACTGACTGTATGGGTAAGCCAAGTCTGGGATTGCTGAGCACTCTGGAGAATGGCTCTCCACAGTGAAGGCAGAGCTCCCGCTACTCATGAAACCAGTTGCCTGTGCAAAAACAAGCACATGTTCAGATGTTGGTGACTCAGTATTTGATGCTAAATTCACTGTTTCAAAGCTGGAAAGGCTGATCCTTAGAACCATTTCAGAATTTTGGGGTTTCTGGAAAGTTGCAACTAATTCACATTCTTTGCCCCTCCACTGCTCTGAAGGTGCATCTTCTGCTCCAGATAATGTACTGAGTAAGTGTTCATCAATGCAGCAAGGAGAGCTTGGGCAGAATCCAGCACTGAACAGGATCCAGTGGGATCCACCACCACTGCACTGTCTGTGGCACTGCCAGTGGATGCACATGTGTTGCTATACACCCTACCAGTCTGCACAGTCCCTGGGGCAAAAGGGGAGGAGTGCCAAGGCAGGAACAGCTTATATTTTCTCATTCTGTTCACCTGTCAGGGCCCCACTGCTGCTCCTGCCCATTCCTGGTGCTCCATTGGTGCCACTCAGCAGCACAGAGGGCAGGAGGGTGGTGGGCACCTGCCCCTGTTATGTGGTGCTCTAAGTGACAGGGAAGGCCATGAGGAAATATTACTGTACTGGGAACAAGAAAGCAAAGGGGCAGAGAGACATTAAGTAAAAATGGGAGAGAGAGTGGTGTGTGGACATCTGCACTTGACAGTGTGAGGGTTACATCCTACCTCCTTGCATCCTGCAGGCTTCAGCAGAGCCTTAAAGAAGTTAAGAAGGAAAGTCATCTGGGAAGACTGAGACAGGGGGAAAGGGAAAATTAGAAGAAGATTTGAAGTGACTACTGCCTGAAGCATTGCTCTCAGACATGGATACCAGGATGCCTCAATGTCAGGATCTCAGTGGCAAATCCTTTATGAGAAAGCTTCATTCAATCTAAAGACAGGCAAGGGACACACACCAGAGGCCCAGAATCCTCTCCCCATTGAAAATACCTTACATTTTTCTGCTGTAAGGATACACTAACCTTGTCCAGCACGGGGTCATCCAGCCGCTGCTGCTCAATGCACTTGTGACAAACTCGGGACAAAAGCTCATGGGGTTCGATGAAGAGTCTGGAGCTCAGCAGGAATGTAAAGATATAGGCTTTCTGCAGGAGGAAGACAAGTAGACCTACTGTAAGCAGCCACACAGTGGGTAATATTGACTGTAAAAGCCCTGAACTTCATAATTTTTTCATTTTTATTTGGCAAGACCTTTTGATCTAAAAGACATAACAATTCCTGACCCTGAATATGGAACTGGTTACACTGGGTGCAGGAGGCAGCAGCATCTCCTTCCTCCACAGCATCCTCTTCCAGCCCTTGGTTGCCTAAACCCTGGGCAAACACCCAGTGCAGACAGTGTGCAGGAGCAAGCCCAGGTACAGGAGACAGCACAGCCAGGATGCTGGAGACAGTAGAGCTAAATGGGCAGGAATCTCTGTGTCGTACCGGGTTGTGAGCTGCAGACATTCCCATGCCAGCCACATCTTGCTATTGCCCTGCAGATCTCACCCAGCCTATTTTAAGCAATATTGTATTTATTCCATTAACTCCCCAAATTTCATTTCTATCAGCCAAGTCATATCATGTGCAATTCCACATCTGTGAAGCTGTGGGAAGCAGGTCTGCTGGATAAATCCTTGGATTATTCAAATTATTCCAGCAGTGAATTTAAAATACATGCATGAAGTCTCAGTTGTTTGCATCCTGACCCCTCCTTGCACCTGAATTATCTCCTTTCCCCCAGCCCTAGCCATGCTCCCGAGCAGCAGGTATAATACTACATATCACACATTGCCTAATGAAAATCTCACAGCCTGATCTGTCCATTACCTATTTTTATTGCCTTTCTGTTCCTCTTTTTTTTAATTGAGATGCTTCTTTATTACTTATTTTTAGCTGATCAGAAACTGAGCTCCGGGTAATTTAAAACATGCTGCCTGCTCTGCATTGATAACTTTCCCAGTCTCCCAAAGTACCCAGAAGTCAATGCTCCTCTGTGCTTTGAAATACCAGCCATGGAGATATATTAGCACTTAAAAGTCTTCCAGTCAAACTCTGTCTGAATTCCACTGAGGATGTGCAAAATCCAGTGAAGTCAATAGACTGCAGGACCATAAACCTGCTTCCAGTTTAGATCCTCACACTCTTGGTGAGGAAACACTTAATTTCCACTGATGGAACAAGGATTAGGATCTAGACTACGCTGTCCAGTGACTGCACAGTTGTGAATACAACCCCATGTAAATTATAAACCCACCAGAAGAAGCATCTCTGTTGTCACCAAGGGAATGCTCTCCACATACAGGCAAACCTGGATGACTTCAGCACCACTGAAATTCAGCTAATTTAATGCCAGTTCAGACTTGGGAGTTTTTTGCTTCAGTTTTCCTCTAAACCTCTCTGGGAAGCACTGCTATTTTTGAAGTGCTCCAACTGCTACATCACTAATTCATCACCACGACAGCTCCCCCCCTTCCCTGTTCTCTTATTTAAAGGCAGTATCATCTTTGGGATCTGCTTTTTCATGGGAACAATTATAGAGCAGTGAAACAGCATTTAAAATAATGCATCAATTTACCAAGCTTTAATTATATGCAGGTTTTAAATTAGCCCTCTTAATTCAAAATTTAACACATTTGCACTTTTGCATAGAGTGCTGCCCCAATTCATCAAAATTAAACCATTTATTATACTGTGAATTGCTTACTTCAGGGTAGTAATCAGTGGTAGGTATCAGATGCTGGATTAGAGCATCCAGAGATGCTGAGGTAAGGTTTCCATCCTGGAAGATCAGTCCTCCTTGTTCACCTTCTTTCGAAGTATGTAGATGAGGGCTGAAGCCACATGGGGTAAACATACTGGTAGAAGTCAGCGTTTGGGGCATGCCTTCCTGCAACAGAGACAGGGACAAGATCCATCAGACCCACAGCACATCTGTCTTCTGGCTGACTTGAACAACACAGCCACTAGCGAGAGCCTCCTGTTCACAAAACTAACGTGATCCCTTCTTGATAACCTTCATGTCTCTCTCATTGCTGGCACTGGCAGAACACAGAAAATGGGACATTTTGATGTCAGAAAATGATGGCAGCTACTTTGGGCTCCCCTCCAATCAAGAGTGTCTGTGATGATTCCCTTTTCACTGCCATCTCTGGTGAGGCTCACGCAGGAGAGGATAAATACTCGGGACTGGAATTCAGCAGGTTCCTGAACAGGATGAAGCAGTTTGTTTGAACCTCTGCTCTCCTGAGAATAAGACAGGGAGAATTTAGGGTGAGAGGGAGAGAAAAGGGGTGCCACCTGGAGCTTGCTTGGGATGGACCTTGGAAAATGCCCTGTGGCTCCCAAGGGACAGCAGAAGTGTCAGAGTGAGTGAGGAGATAGAAACAGGAGCAGAAGTCAGCTGGGGGAGGATGGAAAAGTTAAGGGAGTTGGAGGAAACAGAGAATGTGGGAGCTGATGAAGAGATTAAATAGCAAGGAAAAGAGAAATGGGGAAGAGTGAGAAGGCAACACCTGAACTATATTTGGAGCCTGAAGTTAGTCAGTCCTAGATCTATACTTAGGTACTAAATAAATGTTTCAAAGAGATCCTGAGCACTCATCGCCTTCACTGGAGCTGCACAGTCCTCAGCACTTCTGTAAAGGAGGCCAGGCAGACTCTGAGCACGTAGCCCAATTTCAAGCTCTCTATATTTCAGTTCTCTGGGTTTTTCAGGTTGCATTCTAGGTTTCATCTTGATTTTGTGGTTTTCAATCAGCTTTGAATGCTCCTCCTGTTGAGCAAAGTTGTTTTGGTTTTGAATTGCTGTAGAGGGATGAGAGATTTTTCCCTGAGAGCTTTAAAGCATCTCCAGCTGCCTCTGAAATCCCCCCTGGAAGCTGCTCCTCTCTCAGCTAGAGGCAGCATTACAGGACATGGACAGGGAAAAGAACAGTGTGTGCTCCCTTCCAGGTCTGCGAATGCATCATCCAGAGCAAGGGACCCCTCAGTGACCTGACTATTTGTTTCCATGTTTGATTTTACCTCATAAAAGGGAGGATAGGAAAGAGATAAGAGAAGAGCACCAGAGCCATGCAAGATCTGGACGCTGTGCCCTGCTGAGCCAGCACTGACCTCCCACGGCAGAAGGCACAGGGCCATGGGGACAGCACTGGGGGGCTCGGGCACACACAGCCAGCAGACACACCTCGGGTTTTAATGTATTTCTCTGCCCTTTTCTGTATTCTGTTCCCTCTGCTTTTCTGCCTCTACTACCCCATACAATTTCAAAAGCTGACCCATGGATTTGGCTTAGAATTTGGAGTTTGCCTTTCCCCCTCATGTGTATCAGCAGCTGTGCTGTGACCCAGCCAGCCGGCTCAGCCTCAGCTCCAGGTACAGCTTGTTGTGTTCACTCCTGCAAAAAACCCTTCCCTGCCTGGCACAACCCATCCACTCCCCCAGCTCAGAGCCACCCTGGGCCACCGAGGAGGAGAAGGGAATCATTCCCATAAGCCAGGCAGGGTGTGAAGCCCTGGGAGAGGCTGGGAGCTGAGTCCCAGCTCCGTGGGAGATCAGGCTTTACAAGCAAAACTTGGGTGACTTCATCCTTCAAAGGAGGGACCGATCCCTGGAGCCAGCAGTTCGATCACTTATCTCCTTCTGGAAGGCTCACATGGGCTGCTGCCTCTGGGATTTGCAACCCACAAAAGGAACCAACATGTCAAACCTGACCATTCCTACCTTGACTGGAAAATAAACTAGATGTTGGATTTTAGTTTAAAGACCAGAATATGTAAATGCCATCCCAGCCAGGATGGAAGTTGAAGCATCTAGTTTTAATGAATGTGCAGATGTGCCTGTTAATAAAGCTCTGAGAGCAAATAGTTGCTGCTTTTTGTACTACATAGTTCAGACTCTGTGTAGTAAATGGGAAGGACTGCCAAATCCCATTTGTTACTTCTAACACGCTCTATGTTATGGCTTGTTTCTATGGCAATAATCCCAAGAAGGATTTCATGTCCACACAGATCAAGAAATAAATCTCATGGACATACAGCTGTCTAGATGAGGAAAAAAAAAGTTACAACAGCTGTGAACTTACAGGACGCATCCTGGCTGCAGCATAAAACAGAACTCACAAGTAATGATTTATTCGCAATCCCTCACTGTCAATGCCACTTTTATTATCAAATAGAAACTATCTAAACAGGATATTGCCTGAACTTTTGCATCTTATTGAATGAGAAATCTTGCTGAAATACAAGGTAATGCTTTTTAAGAAAAAGTTGTATTTTTTTAAAGGAAATAAAACAGCTGTACAACTGTCACTGGGACATCTGTCTTGGGTATTGTCAAGAAATTAAATTTGACTTTTTTATTATGAAGTTCCTGGTCTAACCTCAAGTTTTCAGGCAAGGTCTGTGTCATATCTGAGCTGGTGCATGATTGCCACCTTACTTGCCACCAAAGAAGACTTAAAGGTTTTAACAGATGCCTTTTTGCTTGCTTTTACTGACACTGTGACGTTCACAGCAGGATGAGGCCAGCTGTACAAAGGATAAAAGCCTCTTGCACTACTAAGCTCAAAAATAACCAGCATTAGCATTTGGCAGACATGAATTTGGGACAGGGACTTCTCTGCTTGCACCACCTAACTTCTTTTTCTGTTCATACATTTCCAAAGTTCTCTTTTCAGGAGTACTAAATAGAAACAAGATCTTTCTTTGAAAGATCCCAAATACGCAGACAAGGTTCTGCTCACAGAATACAGAAACAAGGGAAGCACTGAGGGGAAAACCAACAAGCAAACAACCAAGGAGATTTGTCTTATTGAACTCTTTGGATGATGGAAAAGGCAGGCACCACAGGCAGAGGCAGACCCTTCCCCGAAGAGCACAGTGACAGGATGGCAGGCAGCACTCCCAGGCTGCAGCAGAGAAATTCCAGCTGAAGAGAAAATCATCCCCTGTGCACTGTGTGAAACTGCAAGAGGGACCTGGAAAGGATGTCCAGTTGCCATCCTGGGAGACTTTCAAAACCCAGCTAGACAAGACTCAGAGCAAACTTCAAGCCCTGCTTCAAGTGGGAGCTTGGACTAATGACCACAAGAGGTCCCTTCTGATTAGCTTCTCTGTGATTCTAGCACACATATTTCCATCCAAGTATTGCCCCATTTCTGAGCTTTTTAATATAAACCCTGGCAAGTAAAAATTGAGTCCAGATTATTAGATATTTGTAAAGAAGTCCACCTTGGCATAAAAAGTTTTTTCCACTTTTCCTGGAAACAACAGCTTGAATGTGGTAAAAATGACTCAAAACCTCACTTGAAAACCTCTTGGACTTAGCCTGAAGTCAATGAGATTTCAGCATATGAACATTCAGCAGCTGCTTCCGTGAACTTTCAACCAATTCAACACACAATGTTTTGCTGTTCCTCTCATTTCAGAAGCAAATCAGATGCCAATTTCAATTGATAAATGGTGCTTTGGAGGAAGTGCTGCTGGTGAGATGTTAGTGAAGGGCAAACTTCCACTCCCAGCACGCAAAATGACTGATGATACAGGTGGCAGCACACACACGGCATTTAAACTACCTCTGTGCTCTGAAGGGCTGAGACCTGGAGACAGGAAAATGTTTCTGCACTGGTTAAAAAAAACAAAAAGAAAATCCAGGGGCAGACTGTTTCTGGGACTGGTCTCTGTCACACAGAACTTCCCATGTGGCAGAATATATAATGTGCCTCCTTCCTTGCCTACAGAAAAACAAGGCAATAAATCGGAAACAAAAGCACATTGGACTCAGCACTACCTGGAGAAAGGAACACCAAATGCTGCTGAGCTGGGCTGGTAACATTTTGCATTGATTTTACCAAAATGTTATGTCCACCAGCAATGGCCCAGAGCAACCAGCACCACCATTTAAAAAATAATGGCAATATACACCTTTTTATCTTTTGCCACTGGCCAGCACCGCTCAGTATTTCAACACAGTGATGAAAAGAGGCACAGACACTTCTCACCACAAATGATGCTGCTTACACAAAAGTATTTCAGGACTAGATTCACTGAGCTAAAGCACAGAACCAAAGGATCACCAATGCTTGGGAGAAAAGCTACCCACAAACTCCGCACCTCTCTACCTCTGCAAGTGCCTTGAAACCTCTGGAAGACCAGTGAAACCTGGAAGACTGAGGAGGCTTAAAGGAGCCCTAAGCATGCACATAACATGGGCCCACTGGTCTGTGGCAAGAGAGGTTCAAGGTGCCAGAGGATGGCTGCAGGCTGCCAGCTCTGCCTCCCTGGGCCAGGCAGGTGACCTGCAGCACAGCCACGAGGGTAAATACCCACCAGCATCCCCCAGCTCCACCACTTGCTGTTACAAGTGTCCCCATGGCAAGTACAGTTAATGCTTACGTGGACACAAAATGTTCAGGAAACATTTAATGTGGTTTTCGGCGCCTTTGATGTGATAAGTGTTTTATCCTTTATCAAAAACTTAATCACACTGTTTACTTTTGATCTTCATTTCATCTCTGCCTTCCATCAGCTCTGCCTCTCTCAAGGGGAAACAAGAGCTGGTACCACGTGACGAAAGGAGCGGGGCTGCCGACTTATCTTCCCACCCACTTAACTTTCGGATTAACCAAATAAATAAAAGCCTTCCCACTTCAGGGATGAAAGGCACAAGACCTTGACAATCTCCCAGCAGAATTACAAGGAGCAAGAGAGGGTGGTAAGGGAAGGTGTGGAGGCTGGGGTATCCATCTGTGCCATGAGGGAGGGTCCGGTGCCACTCAAGCAAGCCAGTATTCAGGGAGCATGGGCAGGGGACAAACCAAGGGTATGGGAGACCCAAGGTCAAGCATTAATTTGGCAAGGCACAGACTTTAACAAACACACCTAATCCAGAGTGAGCTGGGAGTCAAGATCCCATCCCATCTCAATCCTGAAAAAGTCTTTTCTGATCAAACAATCACAAAAACCATGGGAAGACGACTCCCAATAAAACATTTTGGAAAAACATCTTGACCAATTTTAGAAACCAGGTCTAGTACCCGGCCATCACTACATGGGACACAAACCCTGTCCACAGTCCCTGTCAGGACAGCACAAGACACACTGAGGTCTCATCAGCCTCAGTACCTGCCCACTGCTGTCACACAAGCTCTAAATACCACTGAGCTCAGCAGAAACTTCAGTAACAGATGCTCATTTTTCTTTACACTACTTTCAGTAATTTTCCAGCTATTCATCTTTGCTGACAAAAAAAAAAAAAATCAGAAGATAATCATAACAAGTTAAAATTCAGATTTTTCTCTGCTTCTTTTGTAGGGAGGGAAGCAGAGGAAAGAGGAGAAAAGAATTCTGGTGTTTCAGAATACAAAAGGAAAACCACTGCAAAGTAATTGCTTCCAGTTGCTAAGGCCATAGTTATAAACATACTTTCAGCAAGAGTACCTGGCATTAACAAACTCAACGTACTTGATGCTGATGTAATTAGGAAACTGGTAGCAGATGTAACTTTCTCATCACCTTTTCACCAGGTCCTAAAACATTCAATTTACAGCCCATGAAGTTGTGAGATTGCTGAAAACTCAACCTGTCAATCCCAGTACTGTTGGAAATGGTTAAATGAGCAATATAATGAAGCCTCTACATGAGTTAGAAACACAAAGGAAGCACAAGGGATAAGAACAGTGGGGAAAAACACTTAACTGCAATATTCTCCAATCTCAGTAATAATGATTACATCTCAACGCGGGTTCCCTCCCCTGTCCTACCCACTCCTTGCAGCAGCTGAGGATTTCATTGAGATTCCCATGAATGAGAGTGCAAGAGCAGCAAGTGAATTTATGGCTTTGGATATCTAATCAGAATTAGATGACAATTCTGTTTCCTTTGATCCCACCTGGTTCTCACCTCTGACTCATCTGCCCACAGGTATCACTTCCCTAAAGAGTTCACCCAGTGGAGCCTTCTTTGAGAGGAGGGGAAGGAAAACTTCTCACAAATCTAAACCAGCAATCACAAAAAGCAACCTTGGGTAAAGGAAGGGAAGGGGAGCTGAGTAGCAGAGAGGACAGGATAGGACAGCTCTATGATGTGTTGTGGTGCACACCATTCCAGAGCAGAGGAGGTGGGCCAGGAGCCTCAGGGTGCCTGGAAAACTTTTCTCCTTTTTCTTCTGCAGAATTGAACTCCACAGAAATTACTGGGCTCTACAACTCCACAGATTTACTCCAGGCTAGAACAAGATCTTTTGTAATTCTCCAAGAAATGCACATAGGTCCATTCAAAGCTGCAGCAGAGCCAGTGTACGTTTGCCTGCTGAATTTATTCCATCGCGTTGGTAAAATGATCCGAGAGGTAAAATGATCTTGTACTAGAGGTTTATGAGAAATATCTTGCGGTCAGGAAAACAACCATACTAACCAATTACCTCGAAATCTGACGGACATGCCTCAGAAAGAGGTCCAATTTATAGGTAAGGAGGCATTAAATCAATTACCAGCACGGTGCAAGCAAGAACAAGGTCACCTTGCTGAAGGAATATTTCTGTTTATGCTCATGTCAGAGTATTTTGCTCAATAGAGAAAAATGAAAACCTGATTATCATGAATTTGGTAGACTGGTCTGAAGTAGAATGTAAATCAGAAAAGAGAAGATTTATGGCCAATTAAATTGAACTCCAATCAAAATCCCATTCAGGCAACAGTTCCCTGGGGGCTACAATTTGTTAGTGCCACATTTTTTTAATAACTTTCTTTTTCATGTAACATCAGCAATAATAAAAGCCCTTCAATAACAAGCAGAGCCATGAACACGTTATTTATCTTAAAATGCCATCATTGCCTGGAATCAGAAGGCATTGAAAGGATGAGCTGTAATCGCTCAAGAACAACCCCCCACAACACTGCAACGGGTGTAAAGCTTTTTTTCTTAGTCTCAGAGCAATTTCTCTTTTCATTAATCTGGTTCAAGTCTGAAGTATTTCTCCTGAGTAACAAGGAGCTGGTGCTGACCCTGCCAGGAGAGCAACGCAGCCTCTGATGTCTCGGACCCTTTCCCAATGCTGTGTGTGCACGTGGCAGACACGGCCGGTGGCAAACCTGTGCCTCATCATTAGCAGAATTTTAGAATTATTAGGAGAACGGCTACATTCCAGATGCCCTTGACAATATTCAAATGCATGCCAAAGGCAGCAGTCTGGATTTCTCTCTTTAGGCTAGGAAACCTATTTTCTGCTCTAATGTGCCTCTCTCTCCCCGTACGCCTCCCCTTCCTCCTGAGTTCCTGCTATCCTGGCAGAACCCTTGGACAATATAAAAACTATTCTGATTTTTTTTTTTTTAGGGTAAAAGTTATCCTTTCTTTTTATGCTAAGGAATTATCCATTAACCTTTTCCTCCCTTTTTTAAGGAAAAGAAGAGGTTGAATAGAACATAAATGGGAAAAGGAAAATGAGAGTGCTTAGGGTGGGAATGAATTACTGTACCTTTTGTTAAACACAAAATTGCAAACTTTGCCCTGAGTGAAGTCAGAGCTCAACCAGGCATGGACAGAGAGGGAAATCCCGGAACAAAACCATGCAGGCAGCATTCCCAGAAACCACTGACATCAACAGGAGCCTTTTGGCTCAGTTCAGTCATCATTGATGGGCCACCACTGTGACTGCCTGGAAATCACTCAATGCTTGGATTTTCTTGCTTCAGTAGTGGAAGTGGAGAGGAGAGGAAGTTATTTAAGGATAACTAACACTTGTCAACCTGCAGGGCTGTGTGGTTTTGTTGGGCAGCCTGGGCTGCGGCATCATCAAACTCACACTCGAAAACAAGAAAGCTGCTGTGGGAATTGTATTTAATATCCAAATACACGAGCGCAACATCGCGACTGCCTTCAGACCTCAGCAGCCGCCTCCTCCCAGGGACAGCTTCTTCCAGGCCAAACCTGGAGGAATCAGAGAGGCTTAAAAGCAGCATGGCAGAGTCTGGCCCCCGCAACACCGACAGCTTTGCAGGAGCGAGGACGCCTCTCCCCAGCTCAATGAATGCTGTCTCCACCTCATGCTGTCAGAATTACAATGGAAAGCCCGTAAATAAAACAAAAATGCAGATCTCAGTCCTCTTCTCATGACATCTTGGTGAGAACAAGCCCTGACAGGAATAAAAAAACCTCCCACACTAAGCAAAGCAATTTATGCAGAAGGAAGAAGGAAAGCTGTATATCAAACAAATAATTACAAGAGCAGCTTTATCAGTCCCTGCTGATTACTCTCAGCTCGGTTTGATGATTCTGCCAGCGCTCTGCAGGTTGTTCAGAGGTGGATGTCACAACATTTTACTTGCAGTTCTTTCATTTATTAGCACCTACTGCTACCTGTCTCTTAGTCAAAAATCTTGGCATACATTTAGAAATTGGTCTCCTGGAGTCTGTCAGGGAGGTTTAAAAACCTATAAATCATATTTTTATACATACACATACATCCTCAGACAGATTCCCCATGTGACTATGAATGTTTTATGATGTATTTTGGGTGTTACATACGTAAATGCAGTTATATAGAGACACACACATTTATGTAAGTGCACCCCTCCTCCTCAATATGTAAATACAGAAATTCAAGTAACTTCCTTATCATTGCTCCAGTTTGAATGGGACAACATTTCTGTTGACCTCTTCTCTTCCCCAGATTTGCTAAAATATTAAATGGAAGAGGGTCTCATTTTTAACTCAGAAAACATCAACACCTTCTGAAGAGCAGCATAAGCTCTGACTGTAACCAATGTCAATTTACCACCACTGTTAATTAACACTGTATTCAAGCAATGCTCAGTTACCAGATGAGGAACAAACATTTAAGAGACATTTGTGCCAATTGCCAGGGTCTGGAGGCATCCCCAAGATTTATATCCAGCTGCAAGGTATCCTTTGTGTGGAGCATCTCTGTGCTCTGGTGTGCAGTGCCTGGCTGAGGGGACAGACCTGATTTATGGTGCTCACATCCCCAAGCCTCAACTCAGCTCCAGGAGCTGTGCACAGGACTGTGGGCAGGAAAACTGAGAGGTCAGAGCTGAGCCTGTCAGTGATGGATCCAGCCATGCAGGCTCCCTAGCAAAGTCCCCCCTCTCAGCCCTGCGCAGGAGAGGCACTGGTGACACTCAGACACTCAGGACTTCCCTCCCTGGCAAGGAAGGTGGACAGAGCACAGGGGCTCCATCAGCACAGCCAGCACCAGGCTCCAGCTTAGACATAGATTCAGGTTATTTCATCCCAGCAGCCTCAGAGTGCTCCAGACTGATGAGCAGGCTCTCATCCTCTATGGGTGACATATGGACACGTCTCCCTAAAAGAAATGAGCTCGTGAGCTTCTGGATTTCCCCTTCTGGAGCACCATCTGTGCCCGCTCCCAGTCCCACCACCCGCTGCCGCAGCGTGACCCGAGGCAGCCCCGCGCCTCCCGCACGAGCCCAGGAAGCAGCAGCATCGTCTGTAGCTGTCCCCAAATTTAAGCACATTCACGCTGGAATATGCTCAAGCCCATGCAAGTTCAACCTTCATTTGGGCAGGCAAGGAGTCCTCGGCTGACAGATTTTCTCTGGCTGCATTAAGTATTTAAAAAAAAAAAAAAAAAAAGAAGAGACTGCTGACATCCTGGATAACACTGCAAGTCTGTAGCTGGAAAATAAATCCCTCTGCTTCAGAAGGAGGAAATCTGAGCTGCAGCCCAAGCAGCAGTGCAGGTGAGCGTGCTGGGCCCACATGCTGGGGCTCCCAACACCCCAGGGAAGCACCATGCTCAGCCCTGACGACCCCTTCCCCAGGGGACACGGGCAAGGGAGAGTCACTGCTGAGCTGACTAATTGCTCATTAGCCGAAATTAACTCTGCAAGACAATTCTGTGATCACTGCTAGAAGTGTGTCATTAAAAAGGACTGCAGACATTCGTTCTTAGCTTCCAATCAAAGCACCAGCAATGTGATGCCCCAGCTCTGGGATCAACAATCTGCTCTCGGAGAAACACGGGAACTGCCCGTGGTTCATCCAGCTCACACACCTGCCTCCCATGCTGGCACCACTGGGTGCATCTTAGACAGGCAAGAACACTGCAGGGGGCAGAAATACAACACTCTGCCCACTACAGCAGCCTCTTTCTGCTCCCCAGTTAGGAGAACAGTTCGTACCCTGAAGCACAAGATTTAATATCCATCCAAAACCTGCTCTTGTTAGTGATTCTCAGTGCCCATGCAGAAACCATAACCCTCAGGAAGCAGCACCAGAACCCTTCCTAGAGCTATGGTAGGGAGCTCAGTGAAATTACACTCATGTCAGAGGAGCTGATTCTAAATATTAGGAGATGAATTTTTTTCTTGGCATCATTCCACTGATTTTTGTGGTATAAAACCCAGGGGTGAACATGGTCCAAGATATACACAAAATGAGCTAAATTCTGAACTGCACTTGCTGACCTCATAACTCTTCAGCAGTTGAAATGTGGGCTACAAAGCCAATTTCCATAAAGGACATGTCCAGTTAACAGTGGGAGACTGTGCTGACTCAAGCTGTGTGAGCACACTACTGAGATATTTCCCACATAATCTACATTCATTCCATACTTTCTGGAAGTGCTCCTCAAAAGATGGTGTCAAGGGTGCAAATCCTATAGATCAAAAAGATATGTGGCCCGTCAGAAGGAACAGAGCTTTAATTACTCATTATTCTGGTGCCCTGAGAAGCCCCAAACAACACACATGGGTTTTCTTCCCCCCAGCCTCCAAGGCTGCAGGGCAGCAGCTTACCTAAGGTTTAGGCAGCCCAGATGGGGACATAGACACTCCTCTGGAGTGCCTGAGAAAGGATATGCTGTACAGGGACAGTGAAAATCCCAATTTGTGTCTACAGACAGCACCCAACATATAAAAACTATATTCGTTCCTTCATTTTGCATATTGTTTGAGCAACAGTGAGGTTTTAAAAGCAGCAACTCTCGCTGTTACGAAATTGTACTATTTTAATAATATTACAAACTGGCTGATACAAAATTTGAATGTACACCAGAGTTGTTACCCTGTGGCTAAATGTCTCACCCTTACTTAATCTTCTCAGGCTCCAGACCTGCACAGACAGACACAGACACAGGACTTTAAACTCCACAGGGGAATTTCTGGTAAAACTATGCATCTACAGATATGCAAACACGGAGTATTTGCAAAAGGAAGAGTCTAATGTCACCTGTAATCTCTCAAGCCTGTAGATTTATACATGCAATTGAAGAAAACCCTTGACTTTCCACTCTGCATGGGAAATCGGATGAATCACATGCTCAAATGAGGTCTGGCATCACCTCATAGCTGGGGCCAGGTTCCTGCCATCTTAATTCTGTTCTGTGGCCTCAAAAAGCTCTTGAAATCAGTGTGAGTATTCCACAAGTATGCTTCTGCTCATGTGGGTAAGGGGAGTCACCTTTGCTCCCCAAATGCACCTCATGGCTCACATCAATATTTACAGCAACAAGGTTAGAGACCACATTTAAAAACCCAGTCCCTGGTATTTGCAAATTTTCTAAGAGTGCTAATAGCAAAACCAGAAATGCGCAACTTGTCTTGAAACATTCATTCAACTAAGTAATTATTTCAGTTTGAATAATTCTAAAGAAGCTGAGCCAGCATCCTGCTGTAAACAAAGAATATTGACAAGAATTCCGCTTTATGCTCAATTTAAGGTAGTAACTAGAAAATACACACAGCCCTTCGTCAACTGGATATAAACCAAGCAGGAATATGTGATAGCACAGAGTGGCCTCAAGGATTATTCTAGGAATACTTAGAATTTAAATAATCATAGAGATTAGGGGTCAAAGCAGCAGCATGTGCCAAAACTTGCATGGGTGGGTTCCCAGAGCAGTACACCCTCCATGGACCCCGGTCTTTGGGAACAGGACTCAGGCTGTACTCACACAAACATTTCCTGCTGCAGGAGTTTGCAGAAGGATGAACAAGGACAGGTGAAGATTTCATTGCTGAATGCTGCACTAGGATGTCCCCAGCTGCAGCTGTGATGGACACGGGGTGTGGAATCCGATCAAGAAACAATCTGAACTCCACAAAGGGAAAACCGTGGCAGTGAGGAATGCTGTGAAGTGTGCAGTGTTGAGTGAAACCAAGAAGTGGGGCTGAATGTTGGTTTGGAAACAACACTAATTAGACCAGAAAATGTAAAAATGGCAGAGCCTCACACAAGCCTCCACTGAAGTTTCCAGCAGTACAGCTGAGGAGCTGAAACACCACGGACAAATAGCAAAGCCCCTGCTCCTGGCTTCACCACAACTCTGCATTTAGATGTGGTGTATGGTTATTCTGTTCTTTGGGAGGGCACCTTCAGATCCAGGATGCTCTCCTTGCATTTCAAATTTTCAAATTCCCATTTCAGCAGTCCCTGCTGTACTTTTAGATGGCACTGAAATTTCACAGACTGTACTTCCCTACTGAGAGAATCTATTTAGGAGGGAAGCGGGGAGGTAACCAGCTGGAAACCCATGATGGAGGAATGACTAGTTGTTACCTCCCCGAGGGAGACAGAGGAGAGTAAAAGTTAATGGAAGGATAATCAGGAACTCTTCAGGGATATCAGTTTATACGCCAGGAGCATATATAACTGAGACTTGTTTGCATATCAAGAAACTACAGGAGAAGGTGTGACAGCCAAATGCAGCTTATGAAAATATGGCTATCTGTAAAGCTGATAGCTGCCTCGCATGTGAAAACCCAGTCCTAGCACTCAGCTTGGCAAGTGAAGGCTAAATAACATCAATATGTCTGCTCTGGGCAGCCGTACAGTGAAATCGCTTCTTGTGACATTTACAGTGTTTTCAGAAGACATGCCTGGGACTCACAGAAACAGGCTGGTTTCTTAGGGATTTCAAGGATCCCTGCTTAAAATATCCACAAAATTGAAATACCCAAGCTTTAAAACAACATGGTAGGATCGGGTGCCTTTTAATAGTCAGTGAAAAAAAAACCAACCCAGCAGCTCAGAGAGTGCTCGAAAACACCACGCTGTGCTACATGAACAGGACAAGACATAATTCAGTTTTAGACAGAGCTCTGGATATTTAAGTTCTTCAAAGAGGTTTAGCAGATTAAACTCCAGAGAAGCTGCAGTGTCCAAAAGCAGAGATGTGTAGCTACTCATCTGCTCAGCAGTGCACACCTGCAGTCACATCACCTCGCCTGGAGAGCTCTGTGTATCTCAGCAGGGTCAAGAGTCCCTGTCAGTCCCTGGGACTTTTTTGGGAGCCCTTTTGGGAAATACAAGGAATTCACCCACATCTGAATGCCGTCCACGCTGTAATAAGCACTTTGTTCAAGAACTATCTTCTAAACAGAGATATCTGTGAAGATCCCCCCCTTCACACCAATGCTCCCATTCACTTCCATCCCACACATTTAACAAAGCCCCCAGCTGGTCCCTGCAAATGCCACTGCACTCTGGCCAGATCTGTGCCCTGACCTTCCTGCCAAGGCCAGCACAAAGCTCTCCTTCCCTTCCTGCTCCGGGCTGCTTGGCAGTGGTGCTACAGCCTATTAAACACTATGAAAAGGACGGACCACGAAAAGCCTTTCACTGGGATAAGTGATCAAACACGGGATTTTATTATTAGAATCTGTTTTGTCAAAAAGGAGGATATTGGCCAAGATTATCTCAGTCTGTTTTGTGATCGTTTCAGTGAAATCTTTCCCACTGGCCAAACCCGGAAATGTGTGGGAAATTAAGTGATTTAGCCTATTATACATCTTTTACCACACTAATGACCAACATTCTTCTTGATTGTCCAGGGCATTTTTCTGTGTGCCTGCCATTCATAAATATATAATTGCTTTCTTGTTTAAAAATTGTATTACCATAGTGAGCATTTAGATGGCTACCACAATAACCTGGGGGGAAAAAAAGTTCCATCTCACGTCTGGTACAATCCACCACCATTTTTCAGGACTGTAGTCCATTTTGCCAGCTGAGTGACTCCTCTGTGAGAACTCAGTTTCAAAATTCCCAAATCCTCCACTTTTAAAGCCTTTCATGTCACACCAGCTCTTCATTCTGCCTCACTGCCACACCACACACCATGAGAAGCCAGAGTCAAGAGGTTATTCTGGAGCTCAGTCCATCATTATTCAATGCTCATTTCTACAAAAGCCTCCAGGAGCTTCCAAGTTCCAAATGACCCTTCCACAAAGAAAGGGTTTGGTCCTGTACCATGTCTCCAGCCTCTGTAGAATCCTCAGATATTTTTTCCTCTCTCACATATCTCCAAATCTTTGATAATTTTCACCTTCTCTAGACAGTTCAATGACACTTTTGATTTGCAAGTGAGTTCAGGCAGGAATTTTACCGGATGAGCAGTTTCACTACCTGCATCTCAGTATCACATCAGTACTGGCTTTCTTCCAACCAGGAGACTTAGAAGAATCCTGAAGAGGTCTCTGTATTCAGACCAAGCCTTCTGCTGAGCCATAGGCACCATCTGTAAAATGACTCTACGAAAATGACATCATCGCGTGGCCAACGTGTTCTTCCGACAGTAAATTTGTTTGGCACACAAAGTCAAAACCAAGCTTTTTCAAATTGTCAGCATCTTGAGCTCAGTCTTGCAGCTAAATACCACGTTGTGTTCCTTCCACTCCACATCTCGCACTTCAGCAACAATGAGATCTCAGCAATCAAACCTGAGCTGGCACTTTTTGGGATGACTCACAGAGATGATTAAAATACGATTGCTCTCCCAGACCTGGGCTGGCTCAAAATGGCACCAAATGTATCACAGAGGTGTCTCTTAATTCCCCACCCTTTGTTCAAAGAATTAAACACACACACACAGAGAAGAGACAGATGCAGCAATGAAATGGGCATTTTACCCTCGTTTGTAACCAGTCTGACTCTTAACTAATGGGGCTTAATGTAGTTGTACATTATGGTTTCAGATGGGTGTCTTTACTCACACTGAGTTATGCACTCCACGAGGAGCAGCAACAAAACCACGCGCTCACCAACTGAAGCACTGAGAAATAAGGCTGGAGTGAGACTCTGTAAGTTAAAGTGACATTTAGTAGCATAACAGCCACATAACCTCCAGATAGAGGCTCTTAACCCACAGCAGACTTATTCCTAATGCTGCGTTTGTCACAGGTGACATGCAGTTACGTGCTCCCCAGACACGCTGACACACAATAGAGAAACCTTCAGTCTCTCTGAAGGCAAAAATGTTTGTCCTTGTCACCCAGTGAAAGATGGCAACTCCAGCCTGGTGTGTGCTGCAATCACACCAGCACAGTGAACCCAGTGGGAGGAAAATTAAAGCAGCCAAGAGGCAGTGCCTACCTTTTGAATCAATTTATCTCAGGGCATGCCTGCAGCCCTCATCTATGAGACACCACTGCTGTGCACCGGCACCATCACTGAAATAGTCAACAAATATCGACCTCGAAAACACCAGCCAGGTTGTTCTGTAGGAACCCTGCATTTCAGCATGGGAATACATCTTCAAAAGCAAGAGTTTCAGGCAACATTCTCTTAGAAAGAACCAAAACAAAAACCCAGCTCCCAAACAAACAGTTCATTTCAGATCACTCTTCCTCCTTTTCATTTTTTATTGCACTAGGAATGAGCTTTTCTGGTGTACTATTTTAAAAGTCCTGGAGAAGTTCTGCCAAGTCCTAGAAAAACACAGTGTAATTTTAAAATTACAGTCTGACAAACTGCTGCTTTGAGAGAGCAACCATCTTCTAAATGACTGAGCAGGAGGCCTCAATGGCTGCTTTACAGGAGCTAGAGAAGGGACCACGGGAGCACGTAGTGGTCACTGCTCTAACTCCATGCAGGCCACGGACTTCAACAGTATCTGAACATCACCACATTGGTAATGAAAATCTCACAGAATTGCTCTGCACCATCCTTGCTTGGCCTGAATTTGGTCACTGTCCTGAAGACATCAGGATGGTACCACAGCACATCTGTGTGTCTTGTTACGGTGTCAGACTGATACCACACAGCTCCAGCAAATAACGATTAAATCCAGTTGTGTTATTTCAGTCTGAGCTGGACTGTGCACTAGAGCACCACACAGAGACAGGGCACACTGGGT
The DNA here is from genome assembly GCA_013398055.1 of Ifrita kowaldi. Taxonomy (NCBI): domain Eukaryota; kingdom Metazoa; phylum Chordata; class Aves; order Passeriformes; family Cinclosomatidae; genus Ifrita; species Ifrita kowaldi. Next base: position 1,018,062 of record VZRS01012379.1, read on the forward strand.
GCAGCAATGATCACCTGAATGAGCTCACGGTCCGCACAACAACCTGGATTGAAGCTGGAGGTGGGACACCAAAAGCAGTGACAGATGATCTCTGGCTCTCACCAGGGATGGGAGAATAATTTATTTTCATTCCTACAAATCCTCTGCAGCTTTCAGACCTGTCAGTAATAAAGTACTTCCCAGCAGGAGCAAAGTAGTCCAGGATAATCCAGCAACATAACCCTTCCTAATAAACGGGAGTGATGGGCAACGGCACCTTTGCTATCAAGCCCTGCTCTAGAATCCCACTCAGCACCTGTGGGACCACAACATGCAGGGAGGATTTGGGGAGCTGTCAAAGGGCAGAGGAGACCCAGCACCGCTGGCCCTTTTCCCTGCACAGCCACACTACAGGCACCACGATGACGCCCTCTCAGGACAGGATGACAAAGGGCGCGAAGCGGCCGGCTGAAGCCCAGACCCAAGCTGCAGAGATGTGATGCTACTCTGCAAAGAGAAGTGGTTTGGAGAAAGTTCCAGCCACAGTTCTGTCTTTTATCCCCAAGTGAGCCCATGCCCAGCAGCCATCCACCCTGGGTCCAGGCAGAGGGACAGCGTGTGACATGTGTGACACACAGCCCCACTCTGCTGGCAGGAGATGAAGAGCTTTGTGTTGCTGGACGTGAACCCACGTCCTTCAGCCGACCCAGAGGCCATCAGACTTTGAACCTGTGTATCACTGTGTCCCTATGGCCAAGGCCAGCACGAGCCACCCACGGAGCCAACACCGGCAGCACAGCCTGGGGCCACCTGCACCACAGCTGCTGCCTCCAGGGAAGCTGCAGGAGAGGGTGAAAGCAAGGAAAATGCCACTTGCCTGGTGAACATTCGATCGTGGCACAAGCCAATTTATCCAGGGTGGAATTCACCCCTAAATTTGCCCCATGGGGAAAGGGCAAATTCACTTTTAAGCATTTACAGACTTGAAAAAAATTCCACCAGCTGGACACACCGCATCCCTCAGCAGGCGTGTGTCCCTGTCTTCCAGATTTAGTGATCCACGGAGCTCTACTTGCTGCTGGCTGTAACCTAGAGTATTAACTGTACAAGATTTATGTTTAAAGCATATTAGTAACACTTTTAAATGGTGAAGGAGGCATTTTAGCAAACACTAAATTCTGCAGAAACTCTGTTTGGCAAAGTTATCAATAATCCTATTAATGACAAGGTGCAATTTACAGCAAACTGGCAGTGGAAAGGAGATACAGGACTTATGTGAAACAAAAAGATAATGCAATATTATTCCATTGACTGTGCTTTCTCTTAATTGCCTTGTTATGTACGCTCAGGGCTCACAATCTATCATGGATGAAGTTGTTTGTTCATAAAGCAGCACACAAGAGGTTTTTAATCCAAGATCCCTCTAGCTGCATTTCAGGATTCATTTCAAAGTTGTCTTTAATTTTTCTATTTTGTGTAAGTTTATCCTAATATTAGCAAGCACTCCTCTGAAAAGAAATCGCTGTGCTCAGTTGTGCTGCTTGTACTGGATTATATGACTGCTTACTAAGGCTTTACTCAGTAAGACTGCACAAAGAGATGTAACTTGCAAAGCAGACTGCAGGGCTCACGTCACTCTTCCCAGTCCCCAGGTTTGCAGAAGAGCTGCTGGCCCTCAGGACTGAATCCAACTCATTTGTGCGTTTGCACAGACCCTTTGCACAATTACGAAACAACTCTATCAAACTGAATGCATAATTCCAATGTAACAAGCAAACTTAACCTCTAAGAATATACCTATCCTATTAACACATTAAAAAAATACATTGGAAACTTTAAAGACTGCAGAAAAGATGCATTTGAGGCTTTAAAATTATTTAAATTATTTGTTTTCTTTTCAACATTATCTCATCTTCAGGTGTCTGTGTGGGAGGGCAGACAGATGGTTACTCAGCTGAGGAACTTGAGGCTGTTCTTTGTACAATGGTAACAACCAGCAGTCTGGAAGGAAGATGGGCTTCAGCCCGGGCCATAGTCCAAATTCAGGAGAAGAGACTATGGAAACATCATTTATGGGAACTGCTCAGATCTAGCTTTTGTGTGGTTTTGCTTCAGCTTCAATTCCCAAGACTCTCACAGATGGATTTGGTCATTACACCATGAACAGCTAAAAAGCCCAAGGTGCACATTTTTATACCATATATAGTGGTGAGAATGTCAGCTATGCTGGGAATGGAGATGATGATGATGAATGAATTTATTTTATTTCTAGTTTTAATTATCGGGTAAATTCCATTTACCACCTAGAATGTGAATGTGTTTTATTACAATAATATGCTTCCGGCATGAAGCCAAGACAGAGCTTCCAAGCAAGGGGGAGGGGGCATTAAACTCTGCTGGCTGGTGTTGAAAGCACTTGACATTCCTCCATTTCATTTCCTAGGTGCCACATCATAAATAAGCTCAATAAACTGTTACTTACAGCCCTGGCCAATTTGAAATCCTACCTGATAGATTTATTTCAAGTATACCCTGTCCTCCAAAGCTGCTGGGAAACAACAACTTGTCACTGCCAACCTGTTAGTTGTAGATTTGACATTGTACATCAGCAAAGCTATTTCCAGTGCTTGTTTGCAGAGATGCTGAAAGTCACTGGGAGCTGATGGCTGTCTGCATTCATTGCTGAAGACACAACAGGTAAGCCAGGTGACATTCAGCTGCCCTTCATCACAGGCACTGCCAAAAAATGGAGACCACAAAAATGAAGAAAGAGATTTGGGTTTTTTTCAATTCGTATTCCACAGTTTAGGGGAATTAGAAAACTATCCCTTTCTTAGGATTAACAACATTGGCCAATCTCTATCTACAGCTCTACTCACATTGCAACCAAGTTGATTTGCACCAGAATAACTCAAGTTTCTCAGAACTTTCTCGTATAAAAGCTATCAGCTGGCATTACCTGCCTCTGGCAAAGCAGAGCAAAAACCACCAGGTGCTTCTCCAGGTGTGTTCTTGTTAAAATACACACCTGGCTGGTGTCCTTCATGCAGATGATTGATGTGAAGAGGACTGGGGCTTGAACTTGCCAATTTGTGACAGCCTTACCTCCAAACAAACTGCAAATGAGAGTCACAGTCTACTATATCAATTCAGGTACATGGTGAAATCAGTGAAACCAACTCAGTCCTGAGGTCTGACACACCAGTGACAGGCAGTGCAATTGTTTCACACAGCTGATGTAAGCTGGGAGCTCACACCACAAGGACCATCTGCAACCACACCTCTGGGCTCTCCAGCTTAGAGCGGTTTCTCACTTGAGCTGTTAACGCTGCTCTGGCTGACATTTCAGCCTCAAATCAAACCCTGCCCTGCTCATCCCTTGACGAGGCTGTTTGCCACCACCACCCTCTGCATGCCTAGAGTCCTCCAGCAGCATTTGCTTCTCACACATTCAAGGCAGCAGTCTGGTCTGTGATCCCGGCTGGAGCTGCTGGCAGAAGGAGACAGTCCAAGAGATTTCCACATTATCATGGCTCTCCATGAATGACTTCAAAGGGATATATAGATCCTATCTTCAGGAGATTAGCTGGAAGGGCACCGCCTGTGCAGGCAAGCTTGTTCCAGTCTTTTATCCTGTAACTTGCAGGATCTCCACACAGCAGAGACAATCCAAGACTACAATTGCCAAAGCCTCCTACACAAGGCCTGCAGGATGGTCATTTCCAGCTGCCAGGGCTATAAAGGAGGATGGGACAACACAGCCTCTCCTATTGGATAGAGATGTTTATTCCAACCTACACAGCAACTGCCATTGTTTTGGTTAATAAGTATTCAAATATTGTCCTGTTATGAGTTCCAGAATTACTTTTACTCGTTAGTTTACACAACATACATAATTACATTTCCCTGAATACAAGCCCCATTTCCTGTCGTGCCTCTACATCCAAAGAAACAGCTCAGCACTGCATTAATGCATGGCTGGAGGCTGGCAAGTCCCTGGGAGCTTTGGGTGCCTCCTGACAGGAAGGAGCTTTGCCTGCAAAGTGGGGAACAGGAGCTGCACCTGCCACGAACAGCAAACAACACTGTTCTGAAAGAGTACTGTGGGTTCCCGTGCACAGCTGTGGAGCCCAGGGGAAGCTCCATATGCTGTGGGATGTCTGGTTAGTGCTGTCAGACAGAGGCTGCTTGGCTCTGCACAGGCTGCTGGGGATGGGGCTGGGACAGTCCCTGCTCCCAGCTCTGCAGGAACACGGGTGCTGTCCCACGAGGCAGGTTTCCAGCAGCACTGCAGCAGCTGCCAGGTACTCAGTGAAGCCACTCACACCAGGGCTGTTGGGTGCACTTGTAAATTTTCACAAGTGTCTCAATGTTTGACAGACTCCCTGGATTCCCTACCAAGACAGCACTGGGGAACCAGGGACAGACGAAAGGCCACTCTCCCTACATTTCAGCCACTGCAGAAGTTATCAGAGAGGTTTCAGTGAAGGAAACATAAGCTGAGCTTCACTTCCACATCCTGCTCATGCCAGATGGAAAAGGGAGGATTGGGCAGAGAGAGAACTGAATCACATGGTTGTGGTTTCCTCCCAACAACTGGAGCTCAGTGCAGTGGCTGCTCCCACCTCAGCTCCAGAGCCAAACCCCCTTCACTGCTCCCAGCCCGTGTGCTCTCAGGGCTCCTGGCAGGGCCAGCCTGCAGGGTGTTTCTGTTCCCTCACCTACACTGAATTGTGAATGATCTTCAAAGTTACCAGGTGGCAAAGATCAACATGGTGCAAGTTTCCCTCTCCTGGATGAGACATCAGGTCGTGCCAACTGGTGCTGCATTATGCACGTCTCAAACTGCTCCAGCTCTCCATTAGCATTCTGAAGCACAGCTTTATCCTCTTGCTTCAGAGACCAGCCCCTGCTTTACATAAATCTTTAATGAAATGCTCTGCCTCAAGCACCGTGCCTATGAACAAAAGGTAGAGTTGAAGGAAAACAGTTTTACCTCCAAAAAACCAAAGCAGTTCTACAAATAGCACACAGAAATTACACTTGCTGCATCTGGGATCCCTGGAGCACCACAGAAAAGGAGGCAGAGCATCAAGAAACGTGAGAAGCTGGGACAACTCTAAGTGCTTTCCAGACAGACAGGTAGGAGAGTCATCCAGTTGGGATTCATGTTAAAAACAGCAGGATAGACCCAGCCTCCCAGTGCATGTGTCTGGTTGATGCCCATGTGGGAAGCTGTGAGGCTTCGTGTGCCAGGCTGGCACCAAATGCTCCCCCAGCAATGCAACAGGTCGGGAGAGTGATGTTAAAGCCTTGAGATTTAAAAAACACATGCACAAGTCTATCAAATTCCAATTCCCTTTGGGATTCTGAGCACTTACGGTTAATGCTGTCAAGTGTTTCAAGTGCTTCCTTCAGGAATTTAAAGGTTGTAAATGTTCATCTCCCCCTGCAACACATGCTAAGTAGAAATAAGACTAGAAATTGAAACTGTACCGATTCAGGATGAGGAATTGTTATTTAAGACAAAACTAAGTAAGTACCATGAAGCTAAAGACAAAACTGCAGGGGCTGGCAACACGGTGTGACAAGGACAGTGAGAATCCTGGTGCAAAACAGTGACCAGGAGATGTTACAAGACCCTCAGAGCTGAGAATGTACCTGCAATGCAAAGACATCCAGCATTTAGGGTTTCACACTGGAACACTCAACTGATGGTTTTCAAAGCAGTCTACAGGAGTTAAGGCATGTATCTCCATTAAACTTAATGGAAAATGTTTGTTTAAATCCTCAAGACTGCCTTGGAAAGATGTATTTCAAATTCACAGTCTGGACTAGATGCTTTAATTTTCATTTTTAATATTCACATCTGCATGCAGGCCCCAGGTCAGTAAATCATTTAAATGTGTGCTTCAAAATGCAAGAGCCAACAAAGCTACTCATGTGCTCAAAATTTAGTAAACATATAAACGTCCCATCCAGCAGAGACGGAGTTGCTCAGATGGTTCTGTGTTTTGCTGAACTGATGCCTAAAGCCTGCAGAGGCTGCCACGAGAAGTTACCATTTTGCCAACAAATATCACAATGTTACCATGCTTATTCCCATAAATCAAGAGAAACTGCAATCCCAGAGACGTGCTCAGAGGCAGTCTGGTGTCTTGGAGACATTGGTTACTTGTGCACTTTGGCTTTCTCATCCACATTTTGGGCTCCCTAATCACGGATCTGACTTAAGTTGAAAAACTGGACCCAGCTGGACGTTTTCCAATTATCCCTTTATTTTTACTGAGCAGCAGGAATCCTAGACTAGGTTTTCTGCATCACACAAACATCTATTGAGAAGATTACAAGAAAAGCATGAAACTGTCCAAAGCACCCAAACCAATACCTTAAAACAACAGTAATGCAGAGCAAACCCTCCTCCCCAGCTAGATTTCAAACACAAAAAACACAAATGGCTCTGGCAATTCAAAATACCTTCAGATTTTTCTTCCCCTTACCCTTCTGCGTGACAGCATGGGATGACCAGGGACAGGAACTGAACTCAAGAACTTGAGCTGAAGGCCCAAAGATGGGCAGGGAGTGTTATGCCCTTTGGGATTAGGCATTTTGGGAAGGTTCACCATGAACATTTGGACCTAATCTCCAACTTGGGAACTGAGGTCTCTGAAAGCGTGGAAGTATTTGGATCCCACCATCAGCTTCTCACTTAGCCCAGTCACATTAAGAGTCTGACAATAAATAATCGCTACATGCATGCAACATTTTAGCTTTATAGAGCCAAACAGCTAGTTGTGGCTGCATTTTGAAACTCAGAACTCAAAAGTAATCATGTAATAGCTCAGCAGTTTCCACTTGCAGGCACATCCAAGGTAAGAAGTAGGCAAGACAGCAGTTGGATGTTAAACATAATGTGGTGTGACCATGCAGAGAGTGAAGGAGAGATCCTGCTCTCCCACTGCTGCCTGTTGCTTTCCTTGCAACAGAGACAGCAACTGGCAGAAAGTGGGATGAGCCTGTTCAATCTGCTGATCTCGCAGAAAATGAACACACCAAGAGGTAAAAACCCCTCCAAGGACTGCCCTGCCCCTTATCAAAAACGAACACCGCCCACAGAATGAGCCCAGGGAGCCCGCTCCTGTCAGTCCTACAACCTGCAAACCTGAGGCAAGGGAGAGGGAGGAGATTCACAGCTCCAAAAGAGGAAAGAGACTCCCTTTTGGCATCAGTTCATGGGCAGGGTAAAACCTTCAAGCCATGCTCTCAGTGAGCAAGTGGCATCCAACACATGTGGGGGAGGAGACAGCACTGTGGGATTTCGGGTCTAGTCAGCAGACACAGGCAGGTTTGCAGAGCAACCATAACCAGTGCAGGCAGAGATGTGCACATAAAAATCACAGCACGGGGCTGACAATCTGTGGGATTCCTCCCCACAGCTGTGCCCAGGCACGCTCAGACAGGGGTGCACATTTGGCCTCCCCTCGTACAGCTGTGAGCCTGGACAAAGTCCTGCCAAGCACAGAGGAGTGCCAGCTTCCACACCAAATCCCTCCCCACTCCCTGAAATCCTCCATGTACCCTTGTAATTTGGAAGGACTAGCACATGTGAGAGAGGCAGAAGGAGCTGCCCATGTGTTCAGTGGTTGGTGCTGAGGGTGTGTGGAACGCTTGCATGGGGACAGCAGGCTCATGCCAGCAGGTACCAGACACGAATCCTTTAAGCTGGACAGCTGCACAAACATCCACCTTGGGCTGTGACCACAGTCTGGGCTGTGCCACATTGTCCTCAAGACACTCAGCTGGGCCCCACTGAAACAATCTTTAATCCACTGCACTGGTGCTGCTGGCAGGGAGACAGCAAACTGCAGGATTCTCTGCAGCCCTTTATTCATATTCTCTCAGTAAGGTTATCACCCTGGCCTTTGTGCTTTGGGATCCACATCCTCCCAAACACACACAGACCCCTACTCCTACATTACAGCAAGACAAGGACTTACATGAACAGGTGCTCTGAGTCACAGCACGCCCTGCATAAAGAACAGGATTCCCTTGAACTCATTTCTGTGTGAACGACAGCTTCATTTTCAGAAAGAGAACCTCATTTTGATCCTTCAGAGTAATTCCACTGATTGAAGCCACCAGTAGATTGCTCTGTGGCTCATTGATTAAGCTCAATATGAATAATTGCATTACTGAAATAGATTGGCTCAGGCACCACTGAAGACAAGCCCGAGCAGCCAGGGGTGGCAGACGCAGTGCACCCACCCGCACAAGGGCCATCCTGGCACCCTGGCTCTGGGAGGACAGGAGAAGGTGCCCGTGTGGCTGCACAGAGCTGACCTCCAGAAGGTCAGCAGCTTGCCTACTCTTCCCTATGGCTGTATCCCACTCCCGAGTGGGTGGGCTGCTCCACACCGCGGCCCCAGACGTGGAGTTAGTATGCATGACAGTGCTCCCGAGGGCAGCGCCCACACGGAGCAATGCTAAACGTGCTGACAAAGGCAAGGGAAGTGACCTGGAAATGACAAAGTGAAGCAAGGGAAGGAGCAAAGACGAGGTGGCTGAGGAGAAACGTCTGCACAGTTATTTCCACAGAGCCCGCTGAGGAGAGGCGACGAGGTTTGTCTGATACAGTTGGTGCAGTGCAGGCACTGCTGGATGTCTCTGCTGTGGGCAAAGCTCTGTAGATTGGCAGCCACAAGATTAATCTTGTGCCTTTCAGAGATGGTGAGGGCTACACACAGAAGAAAAAATAGCTACTTTAGTTTTTCATCACGTAGAATATTACGTCGAACGGCAGAGACGCAGTGTCCTGAGCGCAGTCCCAGCTTCTGGCAGCAAGCACAGAGTTGCCACACAACTCTGAACAGCTCAAACTGTAATTCTCAAAGCTGAGGTCCCCTTTTCATAACAAGCAGCAGCAGCAAAATTACTTTTAATATGCAGAAGGAATCATCTGTAAAATCAAAGATGAATTCTAAAAAACTAAAGAGCTACTTTTTATGATAGATGAGGTTTTAAACACTGCATGAAAGAAGAGACTTCCCTTAAATAGGTGCCAGTTAATTAATGAGATTTGGTAAATGAGTGCATTTCCTGCACAACAAACCACAGGCTTCCACTTCCAAAGTACATTATGTTAAATTGGACAAAGGCCCATTATTCTGGAATAAAAGATTGCCCACTGGAGGGTTCACACTGAAGTATTCCAAGAATATCTTCATCCAGGAATACAAGCAGTGTATTTGCAAGCGGAAACCAAGCAATCCTTAAAAATACCGATACCTCCTACAGGAGCTGGTACATTCAAAGACTTAGCACTTAGTAGTAAAAAACCCCACAGTAGCTCAGCCTATTGGTTATACAGAAGCTCAGAAGACAGAGGGGTGAGCTGCCTCCTGTGACCAGAAGGCTCTTGGGGCAGGTTTATGCTCTGCAGTAAAAAGCAGTGAACTGGCTCCATATCCTGCACTGCACAGACATCACATCTCTCACACTGTCTCAGTACCTGGGGGCCACTGTGTCCTTTCATGGGAACAGTGACCCGCACTGTGAGCTGGTTTGGGTGGAGTTAACAGCATTTGTGCAGAGTGCCCACTGCAGGGTATGGACAGGACAGGCTCGGCATCCTTAGTGCTGTGCAGAAATCCACAGTGGACTTGGGCTCCAACAACAAGTGGGCAAGTGCACAGCTTGGTGGAGACCACAAATGGATACCTGCTCCCACTTCACTCTGGAGCACACAGACGTGGCAGCTTTCCATCACAGTCCCCCAGACTCCCTAAACCTGCTGAGAGAGGGCAGAGGCATCACTAGCAAAGTCAACAGCAGACAGACCAGTCACAAGAGCAGTGTGGGTTACAAGGTCTCTGTGCAGCTCAACCTGTAACACTCCCAAAGCCGCTTCCTCCAAATTCCTCCCAAAAGTTTGCCTACAAAAAGCTTTACACCCACAGGACACTCAGCCCAGGTGAGGGGACGCTCACCAGCGCTGCACACAGAGGGCTCCATGGCAGGTGAGGCATTTGGGATAGACAACATCCTGACCACACCCTCCAGCTGTTCACTCCCCTGGCCTGCTGATCAGCACCCTTAGCAGACTATGTGCTGCCAATAGAGAAAGACTGTTTGAGTTGTTCTATGGAATAACAAGCACCAACCTTGCCTCCTCAGGAACATCTCTGAGCACTCTCACTGCAAACAGTCAAAGTCAACTCACCAGGATGCCCAGCTCTTGACTTTCATTATGGAAAATTACTCACTGCAGAAGTGTCACTTTAGCAGTGTACAATTTCTTGTCTTTATAAATATTTTCATATCATGACTTTCCTTCTCTTATACCTGTGGAGTCTTAGACCACACTGATTTCTTCACCTGTGCAAAGCTTTTCACAGACAGAGGACAGTCTTCAGCTTCCTGGAACACAGAGCAAAACTCTCAAGGATCCTCTCCAGACTTTCAGGAAGAAGAATATCTTACAGTGCTTTCAGTGATTTTTCCCATTTCCCAAAATACATTTTCCTTTCCTAGCAGAAGACCCATCTCTGCACACACTCCACCTTCAGTATAATCAATATATTGATAAACAAGTGAATGCCTTGCCATACATCCTTTTACTGCTTTAATACCCTGACTTCTCCCCATGGCTGTTTGAACTAACTCCATTCTAAACCCTTAACTGTATTTCTGTACCAATGATTTCCAATTCAAAGGCTTTGCTTTGTCAATTACACACATGCTTGCACACACCTACATGTGCATCTTCTGTTAATACTTTAAGCAATACGTGAATCCTTTAATATTTTCTTTTACAATTTTACCCTCAATGCTATTTAGACTAGCAATTAACCCCCCCTGAAACACCACTGCTACCTAATGCTCTTACAACAGCACTCAGAGACAGGACAATGTCACAGAAACACACATTGACCTTCTCACATGCAGGTATGAAGTCCTGGCTTGCCCACAACCAGGTTTTTGCTGACTTATCTAGGGAAGAAAACCCTTAGATATTCACAACTTTACTTACCCTCCTCTGTTTGGTAGTTCAGAGCAGGAGTGCTGAGTCATGCCAGCAGAACCCTCACTCTTCCTTCAGTGATGTTGGCACGGCCAGTGCCACCAGTTCACACTGACAGAGCCCCCTGGGCTGCACAGCAGCAGCACAGCAGGCAGGGGTGCTAGAGCTGCTGGGACACATCGTGCCCCTGACCTCCTGCACCGTGCCACCCCTGAAACTGCAGCAGGAAGGAGCACTGCTTTCCATTTCCAGGGCTGGGCTCACGCTGCCAACCACCCCGAGGCATGGACATGGGCAACAGATTAACCCATCACAGACAGGATACAGCTGAAGCCTACAAAGGGCCCATCCTCCCTGCAGCTTGTGCCAAGATAGCTGGGGAAACTCCAAAAGTGGAGACTCAAGCACCCAGACATTGCTCAGAACCTCAATTTGCACCCAGCCTTCCAAGAAACTACTTGTGTATCTATGAAGTCTCCAGGATCAAATTGGTTCTCACCTGTAGGAAACCAAGAGTAGAAACTGTCCCTTCCACAAGCTCTGGCTGCCCAGGTATTCCTGCTGATAGCAAATGTTTGACTTCAGGTAGATTTTAAATTGAAGTTCACCTGCAGTGTTCTGTTTGGAAAAGCATTTCCTAATTCCTAATTTTGTCTATGGGGATAGATGCACATTTCTGCTTAAAAACTGAGACTTTTCTGATCAAAGGAACTGGAACTTCTATACTACATAAAACATGACAGAAATCAAAATACACTTTTCCTATTATGAGCATGAAAAAGAGAAACTTTCCTACATAAACATGATAGAACAGACACTCAAGTCACATACTAAGCATTTTTCAGTGGTTTGGGAAAGAAAAGAAATACAAAATGTGAAGTTAATACTCCTCCTGGAATGAGATTAAAGATATTATTTTACACCCTACTTGAAACATCATAGTAATTTTCATCTGCACTAATAAAAATAAATCAGCAGCTGATCTTCCGTGCATTACAATTACCATTTCATGCAACAGTCACAATGCTTCTGAGATGCATTTGCCCTTTGGAACTCCTGCCACAAATAGAGCTGAATTTAGGGACTGCCGAGTGCACAAATTCATTACATCAATTCTTTGAGGACACTGTCATGTAGAAAATGCAATGTGGGCAGCTAGAGAAAAGCATCCAGAGAAAAGCACCCAGCCCTGAGAAAAGACTTTTGAGACAAAAATAATTAGAACTGAACAACCAAAAAAAGAAAAAGTCATCTTGCAAGGCACCAACTGTTGGGTGACCAGCAGAGCCCTGTTTGGAGCACACTCCTCACCCAGACAGGAATTAATGAATTCCCAAGCAGCCCCCCCTGCCTGCAGCTCAGCCTCTCGCAAGGATGCTCATTTGCAGAGCAGGACACAACGTGCTGTTAGACTGGAGAAGTTCAATATTCATTAGCCAAAAGAGCCCCCACTTCGTGCTGCTGCTGCCTGCAGCACAAATCACCCACCCACGGGTTTTATCAATCCCATCACTCACTGTCCCAGGGACACTGAGCCCCGAATGCACCAGCACTCCCAGCCCTCAGCTGGGGCATTTGCACAGCCAGAGCCCAAAGCTGGGAACCTGCAACCCCTTTTTGAGCAATCCAAACAGAAAATGCTGCAAAGACAAAAGGTTTAATCTCGAATTTGCATATAGCAACTTATCCTTGCAATAGTTCACTGCTAAGAAAAGAGCTACATGAAAAGGGAGAATTGAAGCAGGCAGCTGCACATTGGGAGATTTACTCCAAACCCTCCCAGGAAGCCTGGGGAAGCTTGCAAGCACACGCTTTTCTTTTACAACCCAGGACAGTAATACATTCAACTGTGCTAAAGCAAAAGTGTCAGGCACAGAGATTTAAGGAGATAATACAGTGAAGGCTCAGGGACTAGATAAAACAATAAAAAGATGCAGGCAAAAGCTGCTTCTTGCTTGCTCTCTACTATCAGTTGTCGTTGATGTATTGGATGGGGAAGGCAGAGCACAACAGCTTCAGCAGGAAGGGTGCCTGGGGTAACCTCCTCCTCAACTGCCCACGGCACACTCTTGCAACCCAAATCCAAACCCAGCTTGTCCCTGAGCACCCTTGCTCCTCTGGCTCAAAAAACCCAACTCTGGTCACCAATGCAAACATCTGCACCCAGGTGTAGGAGGCACCAGATGTACAGGGTTCAATCTGCTCCAGCCAGCACTGTCTGGTGGAAGTTGCTCCAGAGGTTGACCACAACCTTGGATTCTGCTGCGTCTACTGAGCTCTGCAGCACGTCTTGGCAACACACAGATTATCCAAGAAGCTCAGTAAAGACACAGCTAAGAAATGCCAAGGTATGGTAGAGACCCAACAGCACATAAGCTGACAAAAAAACCCCCAAAACAACCACCCTGCTTTCAAATTTCTGGAAGCCATGCAGAAAAGATCTTCATGGCCATCTGCTTTGGTGCCTGTAAGCACTTGGTCCCACAGGTCCCACTGGAAAAACCCAGCAAACTGGAAAGCCCCAGAGCCACCCTTGCAGCAGCACATGGGCTGAAGCTCCCCCAGCGCTGGTCACACACATCTGTCTCTGCTGGGTGCTTGGAAATGCTCTCTTTAGGACACAGCTTTGCCAAATAGGTTTGTCACTGTCTTCCAAATAACTCACCGGAATGTCTCGCATTTTTCAAGCGGTGCCATGGAATGTGGGGCTGCACACGCCACAAACACTGACATATTTCACTAATACAATCCAGGAGCAGCATATGGACAGTATTTATACAGGCCTTTATTATTTTTTATGAAAGGTGAACGACGCTCTCGGAGATGTGGTGACTTGTGCTGACAGCATCTTTGTTTTTAGGAAAAAAATACCAATAGGGGAAGGTCAGAGGCTTTGCAAATCTAACCCATGGGTACAAATTCCTCCGGTCCTGTTACAGGAAAAAAACCAAACATTCTCTTCTTCCCATGATTTTATTGTCATTCATCTTACAAGCTGGTCTTATTAAATTTGTTACTCAGCACAGTAATTAGTAGAAATAAAAAGATAGATACAAATAAAATTCAGATATTGACTCTAATTAAGTCTTCTTAATTGTTATTTTACTAGTTGGGGTGGAGCAATTTTGTCATGATTCCACTGTTGAGGAACAATTAAGTAGAACGCAGCTTTAATTCCTTCCTGATCTCCTGACAAAAGCCAACGCACATTCAAACTCGTGTGAGAGAAACCAAAACTCATCAGAGCAGTGTGACATTAGCACGTTGTTGTATCAGCAGGTGAAAAGCCAAGCTGGGATGGTACCCAAACCTCGAGTCCTTGCACTTGAGCTTTAATTGCAGGGAGCAGTGCCAGGTCTGTGAGGTATTTGCCGGCCCTCCCGAGGAAGGGCAAAGGCGCAGCACTTTTGGCCCAAAGGATGACCAGGGCACCACTCGGGGGACCAGCCTGGCTTTTAGGGTGCCAGCATTCAACTCCTGGGCTCTGACAGGTCACACAGCAGCTGCTGGACAAGTCCCATCATCTCACTGTCCCTGTTTCTGTCTGTCACAAGTGCAAACCAGCCTGCCTCCAACGTGGAAGGACACTTTGATAAATGCAGTAATTATCACCATGCACCTCACCCAGCAAGCAAGAAAATAAAGGCCATTTATTTGTCCACCTAGTTATAATATTACTACCAGAAAACTCTGCAAATCAAGAGCTTGGAATCGGATTTAATTAAATCAATGCGAATTATATCATTAATTCATCAGAAAGCTCAAAGCTAACAGGAAATTGTTTATATCGACTACAAACTCCTTCCACGGAGCTGCCTGGCAGTACCCCCGCTATGGAACAGCCCAGCTGCACCTCTGCCGCTCCATTTGTCATCTCAATGCACCATTTGTTCCTCCGAACACAGATCATCTTACACAAAGCAGTTGTCATGCTTCTTCCAGTCCCTACCATCTCAGGCACTTTACACATTCCCCTCCACACGTGTTCATAAAAATCACTTGCCATAAGAGCTTTTAAATGGGGCTTGTCAAAACATCAAGATGGAAGGTGTGCAGGACAGAACCTCCTGTTTCTTGTGGTTTTTGCTGAAACACCCAAACACACAGCCTGGTACAACAGGCTTTTCTTTCCACAACATACCACTGAGATATTTGGATGTAAAGAAGAATCCTGACAGGAGGGGAGGGAGACACAACAATCTTAAAAGGAAACTTCACACACGTAAAAAAGCCCACAGAAAGTAAAACCTGGATACCTGTTACAGAAACGATCAGGAAGTGACTTGAGGTAATTTGGAAACACTGTTTCAGTGGCTGGTTGAACACCTTTAGAATACAAATATTCAGCAGGCTATTTACAGTGCAAGGGAAAAAGTTTCCACTTGCCCCGAGGCACAGCCGAGCACAGTCTATCCTCAGTGAGGAACATAAATTTTGAGCAACTCCAACAGACATGAAGAAGTCACTGGCTTTATCTCAATCTAACTGATTTCAGGAAACTTAAGCAATACTCAAGACGAGGGCTCTCAATCTCAAAGACACTCAAGATCTGCTATTGTGTAGACAGCAATTGCTGATTTATTGAGTGCTGTGGATCAAGCCTTCGTATTTGCTAATATCTCTCCTGGAATTGGCCTTTAATGGCCCAATTCAAGTCCAATTAGTGAGAAAGGAACAACGCCCATTTTCTTCAATAGAGTTGGATGAAGTTGTATCAGTTAACAGCTGATCTGGAAAAATAAAACATTTCTGCCAATTAGTCTTACTGCTAAGACATTTAGCACACATTTCATCTGATATGAAAACTTCAAATCTAGGGCTAAACCAAAAAAATTATAGTACAGTTTCCAGATTAAAAAGAAAAGTGTTGAGAAGTGAAAATCCACCTCTCATTCCCTCGGGTGCAATTCAGAAGTAACCCTGGCGAAACCAGGGCAGCTCCACGAACATAAATACAAAGTGACAGGGAAATCCAGCCTACTATTCACATCACATATTCCATGGTTCTTTCTATTTCACAGTAATACACCAAGTTAAGCTGCTTATTAGATGGGCACATTCTCCTAACCGCAGCCAGGCTTGCATGTTATGTTGGGCTTGCCATCAGTACTGACCGCCCTTTAATCATAATTCTGCTGTCATTTGTGGTTCCACTTCAGAAGATCCTTGCTTTAATACACAAATGGGATCGCTGTTAGCACTGCTACAGCCCAGGAGAGAGGCATGTGAGTAATGCCACGAGAGGGACTCCTCGTAACCATCCCTATTTATACAACCCTCCTGCACATCTTCTTAACAACGTATACTTTCAAATACTTCTGCTGGCCTATAGGATGTTGTGGCACATGCTTCCAAGCCCTACAGCACACTCGTTAGCAAATAATGGCCTTCCTAAAATGACCTAACAATAGCTAATAACTGTCATAAAGCATAAAAAGGCTGTGGTGCAGAAGGTCTTTCAAGGAATGAAAAAAAAAACCCCAAAATTTTGTTAGCGGAATCACTAATGGCCACATGGTCCTCGTGTGATCGATTTACTTTTAGGAAATGCCTGGTATCAGATAATGAAATTATCCCACAAAACAAAAACAACCCCCAAACCAGCACTTCGGAAAAGCACACTGCCGTCTGGCAGCTCATGAATGAAACACTCCGTAGGTGTTTGTGTACATTTATAATTTACTACACCACATTAAGAAATAAGACAACTGCAAATGACAAGCTGATGCTCTCCCAGCTGTGTACACTACGCAACGATACCTTCCACCAGGGCTGAGCCAGCCTCGCTTCCAACCTCCCGGCTGGGAGACAGACAGAAGGATCCAAAGGATCCAAATCAGTTCCAGCAACTGAGTAACGAATGGCAGCAGCTTTGCCTTCATGCAGTTCTGAAGCAACGCACACTGAAATGCTGTTTAGTGTATGCACATGCCAGGAGCAGAAGCACAAATCCCACCCCTGATGCAGAAGAGCATCACACCTGCTCCAGACCTTGCTCTCATCCTGCATCCCAAACTTGTATAAAATCACTGCTAATCTCACACAGAGGCAGATATCCGTGTCTGGCAGCTCATGTAGGACCAGGGTCAGCCCCTCTGGAACAAAGGGCAAAACTCAGCCAGACACACACTTAGCTTCATACATGCTCCCAGCTCAGGAAGAAACCTCCAGGTGCAGTTTTCAGCACGTAACTAATCCTCCATGAAACACAGCAAGACAGGCTTTTCTTTATGTCCTCACCAGGAGGAGACTCAATGTAGGTGCACAGAAGTGCCTCACAGGGTATTTTCAGCAACACTTTCACCTACTCTTGATCTTTCTACCTGAATGTCTCTACTGGACCCACCGTTTGCAGTTGCACCTGTAACCCTGGTGAATTATTCCATGCTGGACCATCCTGATGGCTGAATCATAAGTGACCCATGTAACCGTAACCCCAAACTCCTTCCTGCGCACCCAGATAAAGAAGCTCTGCAGAGTTTCAGCTCCATGAACAAGCTGACAGATTTGAATGAAGTGACGGAAAAGACTGAAGATCTCAACAGTCATCTTTTCTCTCTGCAGATCCACTGACTACACACAGCATCTTGTCTGTGCTCCAGTTTCAGTACAGCTGAAGTCTCCTGGCAGCAATCCAGGGACAGACATCGAGCCCTGATGCTTTCAGAGGGCACCTTCTCCAGTCCACAGGGCACAGCAAGAGACTGTCTGAAGATGTTCCTTGCCCAGCTTCCATACCCCTGCATGATCCCCATTCCTACACCCTGTGCTGAGCTCCAGCCCTGCAGAAAGCATCAGGCCTTTTGACAGCACTGATGTGGAACATCCCAACTTCCTGCACTTGTGGCTTTCTCTTCTATTTGTTTTTAAGCTGTGGAAGGTACGTGGAACATGATCCCCGAGCCAGGTGACCAGGCTGAACACGGTGCAGGATGTTTATACACATGCATTGGAACAGCCTACACGTACACGTTCAAAATTGCTGTGATCAGGAAATGAGCCATGAAATGTGTAAGCGGCGGCACATTAATAATCTGTTCTATAGCTTAAATTAGAATCTTTGGAATTTCACAGCCAGACACTTTTAAATAGGTCAAAAATACAGTAATCACACTTAATGATCACACTGTGATGTGCACCGCATCAGAGCTGGGAGCGAGGAAACCTGAGCAGAATGGATATGAACTACTGGCACACTCAAAAAAGCATTTAACGAACCTCAAGAACAAAACACATAACCCAGGCACCAAGTTTTTTATCTTCTGAGCCTGCTCTTCAGAAATGAGGTGTGAGATTTCATGTGATCACAGACAACAAATGCTGTTTCTCTGTATATTCCTTTTAGTAGCACTGCAGATTAGCAAAGGATTTGACCACTTACAAGTAGTGAGAATTTAGTGATGTTAACAAAGCCTTCCCCATCTGAGAAACACGGTTTGCTATCGCCCTGCCCACGCACATGTCACCCCCAGTGCAAAGACTTAAAACAGATTCCTGGGTATCAGCATTTGGGTTTCTTTTAAAGAAAAGAACAAGAATCCACAGATCAATCTCAGTAATCTTTTAGTCTCCAGACCAGGGAAACCCTTCACAATTTTGCTAAATTTAGACACATGCTTACATTCTCTCTACAGCAACTCGATTTCAGGTACAATAAACCTGATGGAAAAATTAAGTAACAAATGAGAATTTCAGCTAAAGACGCAGCCATTGACTAATTAATCCTGTCCCGTCAAGCTACTGAGGCATAACCAAAAAGGTAAACTAGAAAAAAAAAAAACCAGCTATATTCTGTGAAAACAAACTCAATGTTTGTCTACTGCGAAAGTACAAAGTCAGCAGGGGAGACTGCTTGGAAGCTTGTAAGAAAGCAGTAGAGAAATGTTTTTTTGGTTTCTTTTTTCCTCCAGTCAAACTTGGCTTCTTCTAAAAAACAAAGCAAGGCAAAAGATGAAAGGCCTTCTCTTCTGAAGCCAAAGATGAAGAATACAAAGAATATTAATGACTAACAAGTCTGTCTGTAAATGCCATGAGCTTAGCTGTAGTAGGCACTAAAAGGAAGAAGAGTACTGCTATTAACTAATAAGTTTCTGATCTAACGAGCAGTGATGAAGGCTGATGGGGTCATTTATGCAAGGGAACATTAGTTCAGAAGAATACAGGTTCCCTACAGGGGATAAAAGGAAAGATGCCATTGTATACATGCAAAAGCTCAGGAGGGTTCATTCATCCAGCACATAAAGGTAGTAAATTCCCAATTAGGGCTTGTCTGTCCCTCACATGTTTGTGTGTACAGGTACAGCAGATGGCTGTCTTGTGGAAAACTTGAGAATCAGTGCAAATTTGTCACCAGCCTTTTATTACAAAACTCTGGATTTTGATGAATCGCATTTCCTAAAGGAAAAATCAAAAAATCACAGAAGCTTGCCTTTGCCACAGTTTATTGGACCCAGCATAAGCCTGCCTGGCCACCACAGTTTCCCAATGTCCTGGCATCTTGCAGTGGTCCAGGAGGGTCTTATGGACCAGGGGCAAAGAAGGGAGGCAGGTGCTGGCCTCTCACCTCTGCACAAGCGCAGCGAGATCAGCACAAAGCGTGTTCTTCCATGTTCAAAGTTTGCCCATTCTCTTTCAAGAAATTCTTCTAATTTAAGCAAGTGAAACACAATAAAACCAGGAAGAAGAAGAAAAAACACCTCGGAGCCAAAAGTGACACCACGCCAACTTCAGATTTGGAAACTGATTCATTTGCCAGCTCATAGGCACACACACCTAGTGTGTCTATATTTATATGCATGGACTCAGGCTCCCTGCTCTGTAGAGGCATTCTGAGTATTTTTAAATCAGCAAGAAATCAAGAATCACTGTACTTAGAGAAGATGGAAAATTTCCCTTTTCTCTAAGCTCACATTAGAGGAATCTTGACGCATCAGCTCTGCCTGTAGCATGCAGCAAGGCTGAGAGCCAGCACGGACACACAATTTGCTCTGAGATTCCTTCCCTTAACAGGCCACTGCTCACTCCTGCAGACAGGCTGTATTTTGCATTGCAGCCTGATCCAGCAGCTGATACGAGAAGCCTCTGTGTCAGGATGGAAATCTGGGAAGCATCCTGACAGTGTGAAAGACAGCAATGTTGAACCCAGTACTGCCAGAGGGCTGTGCTGCTGCCCCTTCCTGCTGCCTCACCGGGCTGGGAATTCAAAGCCCCAGGTTCAACGCCCAGCTTTGAGCCCACAGTGGTCTCAGGAGATCACCAAACTCTTTCAGCATCCCCTTATAGAAAACGGGGATAACAACATGTCTCAGCAGCATCACAAAGGTTTGTTAATGCTTGTAAGCATTTTGTAGATAAGGAACATCAAGACAGTTAGCAGAGGGATTTGGGGCACAGACAGACATAAATCCAAAGCATTCGTATCATATACTCCTTTTAGACAAGCACAGCAGCAGATCAGCTCCCTGCATTTAGTGGTTGTGGGCTCCATCCTCTCAACAGACTGAGCACTCTGCCTTTGATCCAAAAAATGAGTCCACGGAGAATATTCACATGTTTAATGTTAATCATATGCTTAAATTCTCTGAATCTATAAAGAGAGTAAAAGAGAAAAGTGTTCCCCAGCTCCAAAACAAACACAAATTCCCAGAAGTTATATTTAGGACATGAGCAAACATTTGGCCAGCAAAGGAAAAGCCTTCACTACACACCTGCTAAGCTTCTGCATCCCTGAGGAAACCTGCAGGTGGGAAGAGTGTCCAGAACGAGTTTGCTTAGACAAAACCTTTCTAAAATAACCAACATGGTGATATTTGAAAGAAGCACCCCAGAGCATGTGACCTACTATTCTTACACAGGCAGAGCAGTCCTAGAGCAAGGAAATCAGAAAACAGAATAAATGAAGTTTATTAAGAAATTCACCACACAGATTTGAACTTCTGACTAGGAATTCATAGTTGCAAATGAATGCATTCATTTATTAACTGTCTACTGTGAGAGAAGAGGCCTTCCTCAGAGGACAGGCACTGCCACTCAGTCCTCACGAATTCCATTTGCCATCAACAGCACCTAGAAAGCATCTTCTCATAACTCTGCATCAGAAAGGAACAATACTCAGAAAAAGGCAATGGATCCCCTTAAAGTCTTGTTCATTTTCAGCACATGCTGCTCTCTCATCCTCACTATCTGAAACATCTAACTCAATTTACATCCTGCTAAAAACTCCTGGGCTAGCTAATGGCTTGGGGCTACCAGTCTGCTAAATCAGCTGGCCAGAGTGTCCAGCAGTCTCTGCTCTTGCATCAACCCGACCTTGACCCAGGTCATCCTGAGCCCTTTCCTGCAGATGGGTCAGGTCTGTGGAGTGAGGACACAGCTCCTCCTGTACAGGTGAGCTCAGCAGAGCAAGAGCAGGGACCCGCAGCATCAGGATGCAGCGAGCTCCACGCAGTCACAGACACTTCTGCAGAGCAGAGCACTTCCAGCTACAACCACAGCTGCAGCGTGGACACAGCCCTGGCCAGACAAGCATCTGCAGCATAAACATGTAACTGGCTTCCAGAGATGATTTTCCAAACCCTGTTAAACAAGCATGTGTAGCAAGAAAAGCCTCAGGCAACCAAAGGGCCACGGTGCAGAGCTTCACTGCTGTAGCAGACCCGTAAACATTATCCAGCTTACTCACAGACACGTGAAAAGGACAAATCACTCTCCTACCAGCGTAAATTGTCCAAGAAGTTAAACAAGGCTGCTAATTATTTCTAAGGATTTTTAAAGAATCCTTTAAGATTACTGTCCTCAAATTTGATTAAAAAATGCTATAAATATTTTCAATTAAACATCATTAGATGAAATTGACTTGATGATATAAAAGAACCATTTTCTTAAGTAATGGCTTTTTGAGAAGTGTGTTGTATTTTAACAGTACACAGCACTTTTACCTTAATAAACCAGAGGAAGCTGTACTAGTCACACCTTACAAAGGATTACCAAGGTGTTTATCTTCCTTGTTTGGCTGAATTAGAGCTACACAAAATGCCCTGACTCAAAGGAGGCAGAATATATCCCTACCTTCACCTGCTGTAAACCAAGAAGCACGAGGGATGGAATTACATTGGTGGGTGAGGCTGTAAGAAGTCCAAGGGAAGTTAAGACACCACAAGGAATCCTGGTTATATTTCTCCACCTCCTCTTCAAGACCCTTTGCTGTTCCAAGGTTTGTAGACACTACAAAACAACACAAAGTTCACTGCTGTTGCAGCTTATCAGCACAACCTAGCAGACCCCACCACTGGGGAAACTCTCTACAGAGGGCCAAAAGCCCCAGAGGACACCTCCATGACTTTCTTTCTCACCACTCCTTCACCTGGAGGAAGAAGCACTTTCTTCTATGATAGGGTAGGCTACAAGGCAATAACTCCAAGCCTGTGCAGTGTAGGGCATCTCTTACAATAAGCTCAGACCTCTTAGATATCTCTGGTGCCTTTGCTTTGTTCAGTGCCTCTGTTAATATCACCCAGGACTTCATTACCAGGCACTTTCCCCTGGCTAGAGCCTTGACTCTTCCTTTGCTCTACTACTTCTTCGTTGAAGTACATAAAGAGCCAGAGTGTAACAAAGAAATGCACCCCCCACCCTCACTCCTTTACCCAGTCATCCTCCCCCATCCCACAAAGGCAGTCCACTCCTTCTCCCATCCCTAACAAAACAGTGAGATTAAAAGAGTCCTGGGAAACAGAGGACCAGCAAGGGGCATCTTTCAGTGCTCAGGAGGGCATACACACCTCCAGGCACGAGGTGCCACTGGCTGCACCACAGAGCACAGGTATCCCACAGCAAGAGCTGAACCTGGGCAAGGACTGCTGGAATACACCTTTTCAGCTACGTTGGCTTGAGAACAATAATTAAATTCCAGTCTAATTTCCTTCTGATCTACAGCTCTAACTCCTGAGTGACTCCCATTAAGCCAATTCCCAACTGTGGTGTCACTCTGGATGCTCGCCTTAAATAAGGCGCCCAGAAAGCTACTAAAACAATGACAATCTTTTTATCTGGAAAATACCTGCCCAGGAAATTTCTCCTGTGGAACACTAATGTCAGAATTTTAGGTTTCAGTAACATCAGATGATGTACCATCACCACCCTACTCAACACATGGACAGGAACCATAAAGCCTAGAGAACAGAATCAAAGCATAAATGGTTCCTCCTCTGCACTTCTCTTCTTCGTCCTCATCTCCCAGTGTTTAATGCTGTGCCAGAGGGAACAGTGACCAGTGCGGGTCCTCAAACAGCTACCAAAACACCCAACGCTATGCGATGTCACCCAGGAGTACCCTGGATATTAAAGGCACACGGACTGAGGAGGTCTGTGCAGCTGCTCCCCTGTCCTGGTAATTGGGAACCGCGGACACGCTCACGCCGTAAGCACATCTTTGACATAACGCGGCATGACAATTTTTTCAGAGTCACAGAAATGCAGAGCATACAAATAAACCTGAATGCTGAAACCATTTCATTGTTCATAAGAATATGCACGCTGCACCTGTTACGACCAAGGGCACTGTCTGCGCCTTGGAGCTGATTATTTCAGCCTCTAACAAGCCTGTCTATCTTGGAGAACTGTTAAACTCCAGGACTTAATAAAGCACAACAAAATTATTTTACAAAAAGAAATCATTACCGAATATGCAGAGAGAGATCTTTAAATGGAAGGTAAAGAAAACAATCCTCAAACTGACATTTTCCTCTCAGCTTCTCACAACCACAGGGTCAATTTAAATCAGATTTAACCGAAACAAAATAACTCCAAAATTGATATTGGAAAAGTCCTACCCTGAAACAAATGTTCGGAAGCCCAACTGCAACGCCAGCCCAGGACTCTCGATAGAGAGGAAGGCAGGACGCTGGCGCGGCACGAGCGGGGAGGGCTCCCCCAAACCCCGTCCCGGCGGGAGGGAGCAGCCGGCGGCGGCGGCGCTCCCGCAGCCCCGAGGGGAGCCGGAGCCGCCGCAGGGAGCAGGTGGCAGAGCCGGTC